>JAQZBX010030833.1:0-26619 GCA_029593785.1 Cabassous unicinctus
AGCCCCTCTTCTAACTTTTATCAATATTACTATTATCCTTTTTCCTTTCTTACTTCTTTCGATTTCTCTGGCCCTAATCTTTTTCCTTCAAAAGAACATAGAAGAAAAGCAAGGAAATACAAGAAACACAAAGTGTCAAAGAGAAAACTTAACACACACACAGAACCACCAGCTAAATAAAACTCTAGAGCAGAAAGAGAAGCTAATCAACTGAATAAATCGATCAAGATAAAATGATGACCAGAGGGCAACAAAAAATTACACACCATACTGAGAAACAGGAAGACATGGACCATTCCAATGATCAAACTAAAAACCAGGAAGAGATGCAGAACTCCAAACAACTAATCAAAGCTGTCCAAACAAATATCATGGACTAACTTAATGAAGTGAAGGAAGAGATTAAGGATATTAAGAAGTCACTGGGAGAACATACTGAAGAAATTGTAAACATACATAAAAAGATAACGGATATGATGGTGATCAATGGCACAATCCAAGAAATAAAAAAGACACTGGATTCACATAACAGCAGGTTTGAACAGGCAGAAGAACGAATAAGTGATGTGGGAAACAGTATATCTGAAATAAAAAAGACAGTAGAAGGGATAGATAAAAAGACAGAAAAAATCCAGCAGGGACTTAGGGATTTAACTGACAACATAAAACGCACAAACATATGCATTATAGGCATCCCAAAAGGAGAAGAGAAGGGAAAGGGAACAGAAGGAGTGTTGAAGGAAATAATGGCTGAAAATTTCCCAACCCTATTGAGGGAGATGGATGTACTTGTCCAGGAAGCACACTGCACCCCAAAAAGTATAAATCCCAACAGGCCTACTCCAAGACATATAATTATAAAAATGTCTAATGCTCAAGACAAAGAGAAAATACTCAAGGCAGCAAGAGAAAAGAGAACCATCATATACAAGGGAAGCACAATAAGATTAAGTGATGATTTATCAACTGAAACCATGAAGGTAAGAAGGGTATGACATAGTCAAGGGACTAAAAGAAAAAAACTTCCAGCCACGAATTCTCTATCCAGCAAAGCTGGCATTCAAAAATGATGGGGAGTTCAAAATACTCACAGATAAACAGAAATTAAGAGAACATGCCAATAAGAGACCTGCACTTCAAGAAATAATAAAGGAAGTTCTACAGGTTGAAAGGAAAAAACAGGAGAGAGAGTTGGAGGAGAAAGTAAAAACAACTAGAAAGACAAAAAGAGAAAAAACAACAACATGTGACATATATAAACCCAAAGAAAATATGGCTGATGTAAGAATTTCATTGAGAGTAATAACACTGAATGTTAATGGATTAAACTCACCAGTCAAGAGACACAGATTGGCAGAATGGATAAGGAAATATGACCCATCTATATGTTGTCTACAAGAAACCCACCTTAGACCCAGGGATTCAAGGAGGCTGAAAGTGAATGGCTGGAAAACAATTTTACAAGCAAACAATAACCAAAAAAGGGCAGGAGTAGCTATCTTAATATCGGACAAAATAGACTTTAAATGCAAAACTATTGTAAGAGACAAAGATGCACATTATATATTAGTAAAAGGGGTAATCTTCCAAGAAGACAGAACAATCATAAATATTTATTCACCTAAACAGGGTGCCTCAAAATACATGACGGAAACACTGGAAAAACTGAGTAGAGAAATAAATGCCTCTACACTTATAGTGGGGGACTTTAATACATCATTATCACCATTACACAGAACATCTAGACAGAGAATCAATAAAGAAACAAATACTCTGAATAATACATTAGAGGACCTGGACCTAATAGATATATACAGAACACTACACCCAAATACAGTGGGATATATACATTCTTCTCTAGTGTACATGGATCATACTCCAAGAAAGACCACATGCTAGTCCACAGAACAACTCTCAATGAATTCAGAAAGATTGAGCTTATACAAAGTAATTTCTCTGACCAAAATGGAATGAAGAGAAACAGATTAGGCACAAAGATATGGAAGCTAAACAATATATTCTTAGACAAACAGAGGGTCAAGGAGGAAATCTCAAAAGAAATCAGTAACTACCTCAAATCGAATGAAAATAACAACACAACATATCAAAACCTATGGGATGCAGCCAAAGTTGTACTGAGAGGGAAATTCACACCATAAATGAATATATTAAAAAAGAAGAAAGAGCTAAAATTGAAAACCTAACTGCACACCTGGAGGAATTGGAAAAACAACAAGAAACTAACCCCAAAGGAATGAGAAAGAAAGAAATAACAAAGATTAGAGCAGAACTAAGTGAAATAGAAAATAAGAAAGCACTAGAAATAATAAACAAAACCAAAAGCTGGTTCTTTAAGAAGATCAATAAAATTGACAGACTGTTAGTCAGACTAACAAAGAAAAAGAGAGAGCAGATGCAAATACACAAAATAAGGAATGAAGAAGGGGATATCACTACTGACCCCACTGAAATAAAGAGTATCATAAAAGGATACTTTGAAAAATTATATGCCAACAAGGATGATAATTTAGAGGAAATGGACAAATTCCTAGAAACTCACAAACAGCCTACATTGACGAAAGAAGAAATTGATGAACTCAACAGTCCAATTACAAATAAAGAGATAGACTCAGTCATCAAAAATCTCCCAGCTAAGAAGAGCCCAGGACCAGATGGCTTCACAGTTGAATTCTACCAATCATTCCAGAAAAAGCTAACACCAATTCCGCTTAAGCTCTTCCAAAAAATAGAAGTAGAAGGAATATTGCCTAACTCATTCTATGATGCAAACATTACCCTAGTACCAAAGCCAAACAAAGATACCATGGGAAAGGAAAATTATAGGCCAATTTCTTTAATGAACCTAGATGCTCAAGTCCTCAACAAAATACTTGCTAATCGCATTCAACAACATATCAAAAGAATCATACACCATAACGAAGTGGGATTCATCCCGGGTATGTAAGGATGGTTCAACATAAGAAAATCAATCAATGTAATACACCACATAAACAGATTGAAAGAAAAAAATCACATGATCATCTCTATAGATGCAGAAAAAGCATTTGACAAAATACAGCACCCTTTCCTAATAAAAACACTGCAAAAGATAGGAATAGAAGGAAACTTTCTGAACATGATAAAGGGTATATATGAAAAACCCAAAGCTAACATCCTCTTCAATGGTGAAATCCTAAAAGCCTTCCCTCTGAGATTGGGAACAAGACAAGGATGCCCACTATCACCACTCCTATTTAACATTATCTTAGAAGTACTTGCTTGAGCACTGAGGCAAGAAAAAGTTATAAAAGGCATCAAAATTGGAAAAGAAGAAGAAAAAATTTCATTATTTGCAGATGACATGATCGTATACGTAGAAATCCCTGAGAAATCTACAACAAAGCTTCTAAAACTTATAAAGGAGTTCAATAATGTCGCAGGCTATAAGCTCAGTAGCATTTCTGTACACCAATAACGAGCAATCTGAGGAGGAAATCAAGAAAAAAATACCATTTACAATAGTAACTAAAAGAATCAAATAGCTAGGTATAAATTTAACTAAAGATATAAAGGACTTATATACAGAAAACTACACAACACTGTCAAAGGAAATCAAAAGACTTAAATAAATGGAAGAATATGCCCTGTTCATGGATAAGAAGACTTAACATCATCAAAATGTCTATCCTACCCAAACTAATCTACAGATTTAATGCAATCCCAGTAAAAATCAATACTGTATTTTTTAAGGAATTGGAAAAACTAACTACAAAATGTATTTGGAAGGGTAAGAGTCCCCAAATTGCCAAAGACATATTGAAAAAGAAAACAGAAGTTAGAAGTATCACACTACTTGACTTTAAAACATACTACAAAGCTACAGTGGTGAAAACTGCATGGTATTCGCACAAGGACAGACACATTGACCAATGGAATTGAGAGTTCTGATATAAACCCTCGCATATACAGTCCTTTGATATTCGACAAGGCCACCAAGCCCACTCAGTTGGGAGAGAATGGCCTCTTCAACAAGTGGCACATGGAGAACTGGATAGCCATATCCAAAAGAATGAGAGAGGAACACCACCTCACACCTTATACGAAAATCAACTCAAGATGGATCAAAGATCAAAGAGCCAAGACCATAAAGACCTTGGAAGATAATGTAGGGAAGCATCTACAGGACCTTGTAATAGGAAATGGTTTCATGAACTTCACACCCAAAGCACGAGCAGCAAAAGAAAAAATAGATAAATGGGATCTCCTCAAAATTAAAAACTTTTGCACGTCAAAGGACGTTATCAAGAAAATAAAAAGGCAGCCTACCCAATGGGAGAAAATATTTGGTAAGCATATATCTGATAGGAGCCCAATATCCTGCATATATAAAGAAATCCTACAACTCAAAAATAAAAAGAATAACAACCCATTTTAAAAATGGGCAAGTGATCTGAAAAGACACTTCTCCAAGAAAGAAATACAAATGGCTAAAAAGCACATGAAAAAATGCTCGACATCTCTAGCTATTAGAGAAATGCAAATCAAAACTACATTGAGATACCATCTTATACCCATTAAAATGGTGGCTATTAAAAAAACAGCAGACTATAAGTGTTGGAGAGGATGTGGAGTAATGGGAACTCTCATCCACTTCTGGTGGGACTATGGAATGGTCCAGCCACTGTGGAGGACAGTTTTGTGGTTCCTCAAAAAACTAACTATAGATCTTCCATATGATCCAGCGATTCCACTACTGGGTATATACTGAAAGCAAAGACATGAACAGATATATGCACACCAATGTTCATAGTGGCATTGTTCACTGTTGCCAAAAATTGGAATCAACTCAGGTGCCCATCAACAGATGAATGGATAAGCAAAATGTTGTACCTACATACAATGGAATATTACTCAGCTGTAAGAAGGAATAAAGTGTTAACACACGGAATAACATGGATGAATCTGGAAGACCTTATATTGAGTGAAGCAAGCCAGGCATTGAAGGATGAACAGTACATGACCTCACTGATATGAATTAAGGAAATTGAGCAGTCTCTGAGGACTATTGTCTGAAAGATGGGTGTACAAGAAAGAGAAAGTTGTGAGCCATCACCCATATGGACATAATCTATGGTAAAGTGGTAGAGTATAGTTGTGTATTGAAGGGATAGGAGAGGAGGGTAGTGATATATTGGGTTGGGTGGTGCAGGGTTGACAGGTGGGTAGATTGGGAAGGATGTGTTAGAATACCCAGGATACTGAGGGGAGAGCAGAAATACACAGGTGGGCATCTCTTAAGAGCAAGGGCGGTTCCTAATAGTGGAGGACAAACCAGTGTATCATGACCTCTTGTTACATGTAACTATGAATCTTGTCATCCAATGAGTCAAGCCAGGGGATCGTCATGGGCCCTGGGGGGGATGGGAAGGGAGGAACAGAATAAATCAAACTGGGGGTATTTAGTGGTCAGTGGAAATGTTTTTCATTACCTTACAGTGATGGACACAGGACATGGTAAATATCATCAAAATTTATAAAAGTGTACGACCTAAAATGTAAACCACACTGTAAACCATTGACAATGTTTAGTAGCTATGTTTCACTATCTGTATATCAGTTATAACAATGCTACCATCCACATAAAAAAAGGTTTTAATATGGGGTGGGGAAAAGGGGAGGAGTTTGGGTATATGAGAATGTCTTGTATATGGTGTGTGACTTTGCTGTGACCTAAAATTTCTTTGAAAATTAATGAAAAATAGTGAGACACTGGGGAGTGAGAGGGGGAAGATGCCATGGTACAGACTTGACACCAGATATTGCAGTGATAAAAGGCAATATGTCAAAAAAAATTTTTTTTAATTTTTAAAAGTTTTTTCTCATTTTTTAAATAACCCAATCCTTTAATTTTTAGGGTTTTTTTTTTTTTGCAAGTTTTCATGTAATTTATATCTTACATTTAAACATCATTATTATTTCATTTTCCTATTAATTGCATTTGGCTATTGTTTTGGCTTCATCTTTAAAGAAGCTTTGGATAACAGAAGGGTTACAGCTGGGGCGGGAGAAGATCGTTGGTGGGGGGTGTCAGGGATGGCGGGTGCATGGGAGGAAGTTCATCTGAACATACATAAAGGGTATATAAAATTGTTCAGATGCTCAACAGGGCATGGTCACAGTGGGTGGAGAACCACTCAATAAATGAGAGAATAGTGAATTCCCATCCTGGAGAGCTCTGCCATATTCTCCAAGGGAGTAGCAACAGTGCCCCAAGTGCAGGGGCAGTGTCTGGCAAAGGACGATGATCCACTGATGGGCTCTTGTTATTGATAACTAGCCTTATGAGACTTTGCTCTTGAAATTGAAACTTAGCTTATTGTTATAGGGTGCCTAAGGGTTGCCTCCTGAGAGCCTCCTTGTTGCTCAAATGTGGCCTCTCTCTAAGCCAAACTCAGCATATGAATGCATTACCTTCCTCCCAGTGTGAGACATGACTCCCGGGGATGAGCCTCCCTGGCAACGAGGGATTACTAACAAGTGCCAATGGGCAATACAAATGGAAAAAGACCTCGAATAAAAGGGGGAAAAGGTAAAGACAAATGAGTTCATATGGCTAAGAGACTTCAAAGTTAGTCAGGAGGTCATCCCAGATGTAATGCTTATGCACATCTCAATAGAACCTCATAGGCTTCCAATGTGGATACACCCCAAACAGAGGGGCTCCTGAGGACTCTGGAGACACCCAGGTCCTATATCAGGACGGATAGCCCCAGAGTTTTGCACCTTATCAGTGGGCCCTACCTTGGAATCCTTGCTCCTGAGAGTCACAGAGTTGGACCCAAATATGTCTTCCCTGCACATGGTCCATCTGTTCCTTCTATTCAAACCTATATGTGGTGCTGGAGTTTGTAGGTGTACTTCCAGAGACCGGAGTCTTTGGGCTGTCCATGTGCCAGCTGGGCCCGGAATCTTGGTGGAGCTGCAACTCCTACTCTACAGCTCAATGGACTCCCCTGACACCTGGTGGGGAGATGATGATGGACAACGGCCATCCCAGGGAATGGAGAGAGTCTGCAGCTGCAGGCAGGGTAATCCCATCCATCTTTTCCATGAGATATAAGCCCCCTCTCACTTGGAGGTGGAGTGGATATCACTATCTCAGACTCCTCAGAATTGGGGGAAGAGCTATGGACTAGAGTCTATTACTGGTATTCTGTTTTAGACATATTGTGATTCACACAATGGAAGTAATTACAACATTAATGTGGAGCCAGTGGCCACCAGACACTTTAGGGGCAGGAAGAGGGAAAAGCAGTTGTAATACAGGGGCTTTTTCGGGACTTGGGAATTACCCTGCAATGAAAGATATAGGCCATTTTATATCATCATATAACATGCAGAACTGTGTGGGAGAGAGTGTGGTCTACAATGTGAACTATGGTCCATGCTTAGTGGCAAAGCCCCAAGATGTATATATCTATTGCAGATGATGTGCCACACTAATGAAGGATGTTTATGTGGGAGGTTGTGGGAGGAGTGGGAGGTGGGGCATATGGGAATCCCTACAATTTTTGTGTAACATTTATGTAATCCAAGTATCTTTTAAAAAATAAAAAAAAAATTATTAAAAAAAAAAAGTGCCCCTGAGAGCTCTAGGGACATCTGGACAACATAGGCAAGACACATGGCCTCATGAAATCAACATCCCTTTGGTGGGCCCTATCCAGGAATATATGAAAATCTATTTCCCTAATATTACATAGCTATACTCAATTGTAATTATCCTAATCATGATTCTTCTACTCCTTTTAATTGAACTTATAATTTTCAGTGTACCTGTTGGGTATATTTCTCACAGATTAAAATCTTCAGATTGTTCATATGCCAGCTAAGTCCTGAAATCCAGCAGAGTTGTGGTCAACACCTACTCTCCATTTCTTCAGGCTTGCCCTGGACAACTAAGATAATGATGATGGTGTACCAGTCCCATCCCAAAGATAAGGCGAATCTTTAACTTCAAGACAATGCCTCATAATATCTACATCTCTTCGCAGTCTGAAGCAGTCAGAGTGGACCTTGTCCCAAATTCCTCAAGATTGAGGAATGAACAAAAATAAGGGAGAAGTGTAACCATGGACCAAAGCAAATTTATTGTGTAGTTATTATCCTGTGTTAACAGAGTAACTTGTAACATTGATATAAAAAATGAGTAGATTGAAACCACCCAGACAAAAGCTCTTTCAGGTTCTCAAAAATTTTAATAACATAAAATTGACTTGAGACCAAAAATTTGAGAATTAGCCTTCAATTATAGATTTGGAAGTACTTTGCTTAGGGAAAATATTTTAAACCACATTTAAGGAGAACTGGTTGGAAATAGACCAAGGACAAAACTCTAAAACATCCTTACCTCTCATATTGCTCAACCTCTACACATCCAATTTTTCCTAATGACCTGTTTGATTTTTCCTTGAAGCATCTTTCTAATTTGTCCCTTATACTCCATCTCCCTGCTAATTCTTTAAACCAGGCTCTCATCATTTCTCTCTATATCATTGCAATATCTTTCTAGCCTAGCCCATAGTATTATAACCATTATCTGTATACCAGAGTCAGAGTAATTGTCAGAGTCATCCTTCCAAAACCCTTATCTGGCTACACCTTATCCACTTCTGAAAAAGCTTGAAACCAATCCTTGGAGTTAAAATCCATACTCCTTAGCAGTGTGAAAAAGCCTTTCAGACTACATCTAGCTCAGGCTTCCTCTCTACCCTCTTTATGCAAGGAATCCTACATTGTTGTCATTCAAGCAATACTTGTTTTCTCAGTAAGATAGATTCTCACTGTTTATTGTCCACACTATCCCAAAACTGGAATAGTTTAAATAAGTAAAAACAGTAATTGAGTCTTCCTGGAGTGATTTTTTTTCATCCCATATTTATAAGTAACAGACATTACTAGAAATAGGTTACTAAGGAATAGTTCCACAAATGTTTTCTTTCTAATTTGATAAACAATTATTCAGGAACAGAGCTGACAAAAAATGATGTGAGCAGGATCTTTAAAATGACTGAAAAAAAAAACAAAACCTACCCTTCAGCTATTGGCTAAACCTTTAAAGCCAGTGATAATGAGCTTTAAAGCTTCTTTCTTCAATGTTTCTGTTCATGTAACCTATTCATTATCTAAGTTTATGAATTCATCTACAACATTCTTAACTATATTTTCATTCCTTAATCTTGCCCCTTTTGCCCCAACACCTCCATAGCTCATGAAGTTGGAAGAGAGTGCATTAGAAGAAAGAACACTCACTAAAGCCAAAGGTGTATTTTTAAAAATAGATTTTATGCCATATTCTCTCCCAAACACATCCAGCCAAAGACCAGCACAGAGTGAAAGTACAGTTACCTGACATCCTTTTCAAGGGGGTTTATTACTGGGGAATGCAGACCATCACAGTTTTACATATAATATGTTCCCCAGGATGGTACTTTGAAGAAGAATCATAGTCCAAAAAACTACAATTTAATTAATGAGCCATACTATACGTGTCTAATTTGCTGTTATTATAAACTGAATCAGTAAGTTTTCTTACCTTATAGCATCCATTTTGGAAACATTATCCTTTACTTTGACATGGTTCTGAATTCAACTACCTAATGTAGTATCATGCATGTCAAAAAATATGAAAACTAATTAAATTATATATTTCCTACAATAAAATGAGCCTACTTGTTTTCTTTGCCAATGCACAGCTGATGAAAAAATGGGCCATGGTCATAATATATTAGACTTGTTTTTTCCCTTTTCAATTAAAGAACCCTGGATGATTCATTTTGAAAAGGTGATTTAATCTCAAATATTTCTAAGGAATCTTTTGCTCATATAAGTTTAACCATAACTTTCTTTTAATGGGAATTTTTTAAAAGACATTTTATTGTAGTATTTGAGAATCACTTAGATTATTTTTTTCCTCTTAAATTAAAATGTCTACCAATTTCACACTATCAATCCATTGAATTATTATGGATGTTTTATTTCAGTGGTGGATTGTGACAATGAAAATCAAACATATGGAGTTAAGGTGAAAAGACAGTTTTAGTTAGTCACTTCAAAGGCTCACAGAAGCCATGTCTTAACATGCATGCTCAAGGTCTTAATTAGTTGCAGTTTCTAATTATTTAAAGTCCATGCTAAAGTCCTAAATGATAATAATTTTTTCAGTATTTAAAAGGGTTTCTAGTATTATATTTACAGAAATATAAAAGACTAGAAATTCAACATTATACCAAAACTGAAATACTATAAGAAATGATAATATTTCATGCATGGATGAGTCGAAGTAAGAAAATTTCCTGGAGGCCAAAATAATAAATAGAAACAAATTCATAGTGTTAAGGAATTATATTAGAACCCACATTTGCTCTGAGTTAATCAGCCCGTCGTTGATGGGGCAGGATTGTAAAATGGGGGACAAAGATGAGATATGAGCAAAATCTCATCCATGATTTTGGATGTCATTCAAGCAATACATCCAATACATCCAATATTGTATGTATTCTTACCAATGATATTTTTATAAATCTGGCGCACCCAAACCTGCAAGGTTGTCAGATAACAGACTTCTCAACAACGAAGCAGGAGAGAGGAGAATGATATTTTCAAAATAATAAGAGAAAATAACTGGAACCTTACATCAAGTAAGGCTATCTATTTAGAATGAAGAATATAACATTTTTGCTCCAAGATAGTTAATTACCAACAGTAATCATCTAAGGGAGTCTTTAAAGATACATTTCATGATAAAAAGGATATGACCCCAGGAGAGAGGATTGAGATGTAAGAAGGAATAACATGAAAGGGAAGTATAAGTATATGTTTAAGGTAAACAAATATTTATTCTATAAATATCAAAAGCATAGGGAAAACTAAGATGGAAAATTATCCTGTAAAGTTGGAGGAGAGATGATTGGAGTTAAAGCATTATAAAGCCTTTGTATTTTTTGGAAGTAATAAAGGTAATGATCAATTTGAGGCTACTAAGTTAAATACACATCTTAAAATTTCTAGGACACTACTGCAATAATAAAAGTAGAATGTGGGAAACGGATGTGGCTCAAGCGATCGGGCTCCTGTCTACCACATAGGAGGTCCAGGGTTCGATTCTGGGAGCCTCCTGGTGAAGGCAAGCTGGCCCTCACAGCAAGCTGGCCCAAGCAGAGAGCTGGCCCACGCAGAGTGCTGGCCCACACAGGAGTGCTGTCCTGCATGGAGTGCTGGCCTGCGCGGAAAGCTAGCACAGCAAAATGATCCAACAAAAAGAGACACAGAAGAGAGACAATAAGAGATACAACAGACCAGGGAGCTGAGGTGGCACAAGAGATTGAGTGCCTCTCTCTCACTCCAGAAAGTCCCAGAATCGGTTCCTGGTGCTGCCTAACCACACAGAAGAACACACAGCAAATAGACACAGAGACTAAATCTTCTTTTTAGGAAACACTTTACAGGAGACAGCGAGTGTAACAACAAGGGGGAGGGGAGAAATATATAAATAAAATCTTATTTTAAAAAAGTAGAATGTGAATGAAATTGTAGAAGGGAGACAAACTCAATTCAAAAGAAGGCAAAAAAAAAAAAAGATCAAAGGAAAAAGAAACATGGAAAATGAGACAAATAGAAAGCACTAAATAAGAGAGAAGAATTGAATCTGTATGTATTAGGAATAACAATCAATATAAGATGATTAAATCATACATTTAAAAGGTTAAGATTGTCAACATATTAGACAACCTAGATAAAATGTACAAATTTCTAGACATACACAAATTACCTAAATTTAATCAAGAAGAAATAGAACTGGAGACAAATAACAAGTAAAAAGATTGAATCAGTCATCAAAAACCTCCCAACAAAGAAAAACCCAGAATCAGATGGTTTCATTACTGAATTTTATTAAATATTCAAGAAAAATTAACACCAATCCTGCTCACAGTCTTTCAAAAAATGAATAGGGGGGAAGACTTCCTAACTAAATCTACAAGGCCACCATCACCCTAATACCAAAGTCAAATAAAGACATCAAAAAATAAAATCAGAGTCAATATCCCTTATGGATATAGATGCAAAAGTCCTCAACAAAATACTAGCAAGCCAAATTCAATTGCACATTAAAAGGATTATATATCATGATCAAGTGGAATTTATCTCAGAAATGCAAGGGTGGTTCAAAATAAGAAAATAAATCAATGTAATAAGCCACATTAATAGAACGAAAGGAAAAAACACATGATAATCTCAACTGCTGCAGAAAAGCCATTTGACAAAATACAGTATCCTGTATTGATTAAAAACACTCAGAAAAAATATAAATAGAAACTTTTTCAATATGATAAAGATCATATATGAAAAACACAAAGACACCATCATACTCAATGGTTAAAATCTGCATGCTTATCACCTAAGACCAAGACCAAGACAAGGATGTCCACTGTCACCATTGCTATTCAACCTTGTAATAGAAGTTCCAGCCAGAGCAATTAGGCTAGAAAAGAAATAAAAGTCATCCAAATAAGAAAGGAAGAAGTAAAACAATCCTTATTTACAGACGACATGATCCAATAGATAGAAATTCCTGAAGAATCTACAAAAACCTATTAGAGTTAATAAATGATTTCAGCAAAGAGGTGGGGTACAAGATCAATATACAACAATCAGTGGTGTTTCTATGCACCAGCAATGAATAATTCAAAAGGACATCTACCTGAATGACATTGCAATGATGGATACAGACCATTTTATATTTTGTCATAACTTACAAATATGTGCAGAACAGAGTGTAAACTATAATGTAAAGTGTAATCCATGCTTAGTGGCAATGCTCCAATATGTGTTCATCAATTTTAACAAATGTACCACACTAATGAAGGATATTGTTAATGTGGGAAAATGTGGGAGGGGTAGGGAGTGGGGCATATGGAAATCCCCTATATTTTTATGTAATATTTATGTTATCTAAAATATTAAATAAATAGATATCTAGAAAGCAATTCAATTTACAATAGCAACTAAAAGAATAAAATATCTAGGAATAAATTTAACCAAGGATGTAAAGTATTTGTATGCAAAAAACCACAAATCATTACTAAAAGAAATTAAAGAAAACTTAAATAAATGAAAAGATATTCCATGCTCATGGATTGGAAGACTCGATATCATTAAGATATCAATACTACCCAAAGTGATTTACAGATTTTTATGTAATCCCAATCAAAATTCCAAAACCCTCTTCACAGAAATGTAAAAGCTAATCATCAAACTCATATGGAAGGACAAAGAGCACTGAGTAACAAAAACATCTTGAAAAAGATGAACAAAGTTGGAGGACTCATACTTTCTGATTTCAAAAGTTATTACAAAGCTACAATAATCAGCACAGTGTGTTACTGACATGGAAAGACACATAGACAAATGGAATATAATTGAAAGGTCAGAAATAATCCTTTGATGGCCAATTCAATTTTTTACAAGAGTGTCAAGTTTACTCAATGGAGAAAGAAGAATATCTTCAGCAAATGGTGCTGGGAAAACTGATTATCCACACACAAAGAATGAAAGTGGACCTATACCTCATACCAATATATTAAAATTAACTCAAAATGAATCCAAACCTAAATATAAGAGCTAAAACTAAAAAACTTTTAGAAGAAAACATAGGGAAATATCTTCAGGACCTTGTATTAGGCAATGGATTCAGACTTTTTAGCAAAAGCATTTGCAACAAAAGAAAAAAAAAAAGATAAATTATACTTCATCAAAATTTAAAACTTCTATGCATCAAAGAACATTGCCAAGAAAGTGAAAAACAAACAGAATTGGAGAAAATATTTGGAAACCATACACCTGATAAAAGTTTAATATATACACTATACAAAGAACTCCTAAAACTCAACAACAAAAAGACAGCACAATTTTAAAAATTAACAAAGGACTTGAATAGACATTTCTTCAAATAAGATGTACTAATGGCCAATAAGCACATGAAAAGATGCTTAATATCATTAGCTCTTAGGAGAATGTAATCAAACCACAATGAGCTACTACCACACATTCATTAGAATGGCTGTAATTAAAAGAAGAGAAAATAAGTCCTGGTGAGGATGTGGAGAAATGGGAACCATTTCTCATTGTTGGTGGGAATGTAAAATGGTGAAGCTACTGTGGAAAGAATTTAATGGTTCCTCAAAAAAGTTAAACATAGAACTACCATATGACATGCCATTTCCCCTCCTAAGTGTATTCCCAAAAGAACTGAATACAAGGACATGAACAGATATTTGCAAACCAATGCTCCTAGCAGTATTATTCACAATTGCCAAGAGGTGAAAGCAACTCAAATGTCCATCAGCAGATAAATGGATAAACAAAATTTGATATATATATATATATACACACACATACATACAATGTAATATTATTAAGCTATAAAAAGGAATTTAGTTCTGATACATGCTACTACATGGATGAATTTTGAACACACCATGTGGAATGAAATAATTCAGACACAAAGGGACAGATATTGTATGATTCCACTTATCATACACATGAAATAGCAAGAATATACATATTCATATAGAAAAAAGTAGAGTACAGGTAACCAGAGACAGGAGGAGGGGCAACGGAGGCAATGCATAATAGGTAGAGGATTTCTGTTTGGGGTGATGGAAAAGTTCTGATAATAGATGGTGGAAGAGTAACATGACATTATGAATGTGATTAATCTCACTGAATTGTAGGCTTTGAAGTGAGTGAAATGGGAAAGAATATGTTGTATATATGTTTCCACAATTTAAAAAAGAGAGAGACTGAAGAGACAATGACAATTAAATACAATACATGATCCTAGGCTAGATCTAATAATGGAAGAAAAACATTTCCAACAGGATATTACTGGGGCATATGAAAAAGTTGGAAATTAGACTGTAGGCTGTATATCATACCAATGTTAAATTTCTTGAAATTTATAATTATACTTAAGGTGGTTGCAGAAGTGAATATCCTTGTTCTTAGTAAATGTATCTGGAAGTATTAAACGTTCAAGGAGGATGATGTATACAACCTACTCTCAAATGTTTAGAAAATATATAGATATATAGACATACAGTCAGCCAGACATATGGACATGTGGGTAGGCGGGTGCATGGATGGATGGATGGATAGATGGATGGATGGATGGATAGATGGATGGATGGATGGATAGATGGATGGATGGAGAGATAGAATGATCAGCAAATGTGGCAAAATGTTAAAAGTTGGTGATTCTGGTTATCTGGGTGGGGGATGTGTTGGAGTTCTATACATGGGTTTTGTATTATTTTTTCAACAGTGCCATGAACTTATTTCAAAATGAAAATTTTAAAAAGATTGCAAAACTGATTTTTAGTTAAACTATATGCCTAGTATAATAGAATGCACCTAATATATAACAATAGCTCAACGTAAAAGGATATAAAAAGATGAACTATATAAAATATAAAACAAAAGCTGATGGAATTATATTAATATGAATACTAAAGTAAGCTTAAAGACCAAAAAAATCTAGAGAGAAATTGGGTCATTCTAAATTGATAAAAACAAATTCATCAAAAGGCAGAACTATTCCAAAGTTGTGTGTACTTGCATCATATCTTCAGAATTATATAAAGCAAATCTTTATAAAATAACATGGAACAAGTGATAAATCCACCAACAGAGTGGTATTTTAACACAGTTATATTAAAATACAAAAAATAAGTGAGGATATAGATATTTTTAACCATACAAAGAGCAAGGTTGATCTAATGACCATAAAGAGCAGTACATACCAAATATGGAGAATAAGTATTCTTTTCAAGCATACTTGGAACATTTAAAAAACTGATCACATACCAGTCCATAAGTAAAAGTCAACAAATTTCAAACTCTCTGAATCGTATAGATTATATTCTGCCCATACAACAAACTTTAGAAATCAATGCAAAACCCAGGTTGATGCATATGAAAAAGACATTCAAAGAATAAATTAAAATAAAACTTGAAAATATGTGGAACTGAGTAATAATAAATGGAGTTATAAGAATACATAGAATATGTGAAGTACTTAGAAAGAGATTATAGCCTTAAATGCTTATTATAAAAAGGAAAAAGAAAATGTTTTCAGACTCAAGAGCTAAGCACTTTAAAAATTCAAAGGAAGTAGAATTAAAGAAATATTAAATATAGTAGCAAAAATAATAAAATAGAAAAATATAATACAAAGTATTTTTTAAAATTCAGAAGGTTGTTCTTTGAAAGAACTAATGCAATTGGCAAACTTCTAGGAAGATAGAGTATAAAAAGAGGGGCACAATTAAATGATCTTAGAAATTTAAAAAGGGAAAAAACATACAGAGCAAATATTAAAAAAGAATGTTATAAACAATTTTATGCCAATGAATTTGGAAATGAGAGAAATTGACAAATTCCTAGAAAAATATAACAAAAAATGACTCAAAATGAAAATCTGAAGAGTTCCAAAAATTTTAAATATACTGAATAGAAACATTCAAGGAACAGGCAATTGACAAAGGAAAAAAATAATTTAAGTCCAACCTCACATTACACTATAATTAATTCCAGATTTATTTCATATCTCAATGATAAAATAAAGAATTTCAAACATTTACAAGATGTCTACATGATCTAGGGAATAGGCAAGGATTTCTAAAACAGGATATACTAAATAACAAACTAAAAGAAAAAATATTGATAACTTTCACTGTATTAAGTGCTTCTGTTCTTCAAAACTATTAAAAATAAAGGTGAAAATTCAAGCCCCAAACACAAACTCTGAGAAGGTATTTATGCAATGTAACCAAATATTTTTAAAGTACCCTGTCAATCATTTATAAAAAGATAAAGCAACCAAATGAAAATGGGTAAATGACATGGAGGTATTTCATAGAAGAACAAAAATTGGAGACTGAATACATGAAATATGTGAATAAATGGCTATAGTTACCCCTTCCACATCATGACTTTCCACATCGAGACTTCCCCCATCATGGTTTTGATATATTGCGGGTTGGCATAAGAAATTAAGTGGGAGTTATTTTGGAGTTTTCTGGAAGCTACAGACAACATGCAAAGGTCAGCAGATGACACAGAAAAAATTTAGAAATTCAGAAATGCATAAAATATATGTATAGTATTTTATAATACAACATATTTTCTCTTTTAATACCATAAATATACACAATTTCTTTTTAAAAGTTAAAATAAGTAAAAAAGTTAAAATTTGCAAACAGAACATGAAAGTAAGCAGATGACACAAAAAGGCTAGAAATGTAGAGATTCCTTAAAAAGTTTAGTAAATCATAAATGCATAAAATGTCTGTACTGGTTAGTATACTATTACTTGTATAGAATGTATTTTGCTGTTTGATAACATAAATAAAAAGCTACACTTTTTTCTCTTAAATTTAAACTTGCAGTAAAAGAACTGTGGTTTTACACATTGGTTTGCGGATGCCAAGCGTGTTTACGGCAATGTCTCACGTGATATCTCATGGTGATTTTCGTATCTTGAGTTTCTCATATCTTGTGCTGTTTAAACACCATAAACTCTATTAGATCATGATTTTCAACTGTAGTATTACCAAGAAACAAAGGAAAGTGATAAACTTGAAGGTAAAAGTGGAATTGTTAGATATGCTTCATTCAGGCAAAATGGCTGCAGTGGTGGTGACAGTGGTAGATAGCCTGGAGCTTGCACTCCTCCTGGGGAGTCCAGCCTCATGCACATGCTTCCCCACATGTGCGCACCTTGCTGGCCCGCCTTCCTACTGACCCCACCCAGCTCCCTGGTCTGGGACAGGGTGGGAGAGTGGCAGCGGACAGGGCCAAGGTATATGCAGTGGGGCAGCCTGCATTTCCTTTCCCGGGCGGGGGCGGAGATCATGGGCGGGGAGCTGCATCCTTATTTTGGCTCCAGTGCACCTTTAATCTTCCTACTACTGAATTCCTCATTTCAGGTTTGTAAAATGCTTTGAAATGTCTTAGACACTGAATACACATTTGCTAGTGAAGCTTTGGTCCTACCAATGGCACAAGGGTTTTCTGTTCCTTCCCTGCCCCCAGGAGGCCCTGACATTGCCTCAGGGCCCCCAAGGCTGTTGGCTGGAACAATTATCTTTAATCTCTTAATGAACCTTTAATGTCTAGTTTAACTGTGAAACTCCTAGGCTAGCTTAATAGACAAGCCTGCCTCTTTCCTAGAAACAATCATGTATTTTGGGGGCTTTGGTTGGAGGGTACCAGCTTCCAACGGTCTCCCACAAAACCAGCTTGGGGGCTGCATCTCCCCAGACCTAGTTCTGCCATGGGGATGCCCATTGGCACAACTCTGAATTCTCAGGACTCTGAGACTTTAGCAGCGGCTCTAAACTCTCCAAAATCTACATAACCCCCAAGCAGTCAGCGTCTCCTAACTTCTTAGAGGGACAAATATTTTGGGCCTTCAGTTTAGAGGGTAAAAGTTTAGTCAGACTTGGACTCTGGAACACTAAATCGGCTGACAAACTCTTCTTCATTCTTCCTAGAACAATGGGCGTGGTATAGCATTCCAGCAGACTCCCCATGGGAGTGTCTTTTCAGGAATTGGGACAACCTGCTTACTCATAGTCTACATGGCTGCAGTATGGCCAAGAGTGGCCTCTGCATGGATCCCTGAATTCCAGTTAAACCTGTGTAAGAGAAAAGGAGAAGACAGGCAGATTTGAGGGCAGGCCATGTGGTCATGTCTCCTTAAAGGGGATGAGGAAATGCACTACCAAAACTGGTCAATTTTAAATAAGCTCAGAGAAATTACTCAGAGGCAGAATCTAGAAATCCAGCCAGTCTGCCTCAGATATTCATAGAAAGCTGCAGAAAGTTTCCCTGAGCCCTCAAACTTACGTTAACTTCCTTTTAGAAACAGACTTCTCAGTTTTCAAAAATCGAGACCATGCTGCCAAGATGGAGAAGGTAGGGAGTAGCAGGCATAGGGCCCAGAAACAGGCTCACCTTTTAACATAAGAGCCAATTACTTGGTCCTAGCCTGCACTACAGACCTTTCTATCTCACTTGTACCTAATAAGGGGAGTAAATGGGGATCAAGATCTATGCTGTTTAATAAACCTCTCTACTGTAAAGTAAGGAACCTCCTCATATGCCATCAATTAGGATTAAAAAGTTCCAAGAAAATGGCTTCTTTTAGGTCTTCCTCTATGCTAAGGGTATAAAATTCTCTGTTCTGTTCTAATCTGTGCTTAACTTTCTGTTTAACTTTTAAATCTGTGTTTAGTTTTGTCAGTCTGCTTGTGCCTAGGAAATCAATGTGGGGTTCACCTGTTATAAATTGGATAATGGTGAAAGATAACCTAAAAATAAGTTTTTAAATGTCAATTCTATCTTGCAATTGGATTTGATGTATAAATCATATGAAATGAGTTCAACTACTGGAAAAGTGGGAAAACTCGCAACGCTGTTACTAATAACATCATTGTAGTTGTTTAGATAATAAACAAAAGTGTCCAATTTGCTTTAAATTAAAAACTTACTAGAAACTGTAACTAACAGTTAAGATCATTGTATAGATAATTTTATATTATAAAACAGCAGAAGGATAATATCTGAAATTGCTATAACTGGGTGAATTTAGCCTAGAACCTACTATAGTAATAGTAATTTCAAACTGAGTTTGCCTTTGCTTATGGTTATTTCAGGGCTAGCCTCACTATTGATAGTAACTATTCTCCAGTTTGTAGCCTGGCAACTTCTATCCCCTATGGCTCAGGGGAAGGCAAACTTGAGACACTCCTGTCTCCTGTCCTTCCACTGATGCCAATAACCCTGCTTTCTCTCATTACTCCAAGGGTGGACTAAATTGCTGCCTGGTGGGATTCTTGACCCTCAGGGTTGAACGTCCACTCTTCCAGTCCAGCAGCTGCCAAAGTCCTGTTATCTTTGAGGACTGGGGAGTGGGAGAGGCCTCACACCTCAAGTGTTGAGGCTCCTAAAAGCAGTAATTCATGAGAGAAACTAGTTTCCCTAAACCTTCAAAGACCTCAGTGAATATATACTGGAATTAGTAGTTTTCATTCAAGGTCCACCAAAGTCAAAATGGGAAATAAGCAAAGTTATGAAGTAAAGGAAAATTGTATTTTACAGCATTGAGGACATTTTGGTTATAAGCCAATAATTAAAGAATGAAATTCTTGTGCAAAACTGCATGGTCACAGTGCAGATTAATAAGAAATAGCCCTCAAAAAGATCTTTTAAATGTTATCTTACAGTTAAACTTATTTTGTAAAAGAATGAAAATTATAAGTAACATTAGTGAGCTGTGTGTTTCTGTGTCTAACTCTATTTGTGTCTACCTAATTGTTCAGTATATGTCTTCATACACTGGGATGGTAATATCAAAGTAACAAATGAAAATCCTTAAAAGAGCTCTATTCAAATTGTAAAATTAAATATGTGCTTATATATGTGAATAAGTATTCCTGGAGCTCAAATTAAGCTAAGCAGGATGGAAAGGTTATATAGAAATCTGGATATAGAAACTATTGGGAAAAGGAAAAAGGTTTTCCTAAGCTTTTTAACCTACCCAGTCCCCAGGGCCTTCCCTTTGCAAGAGCTATGGGGGAAAGGATAAGGTGTGACAGATTAAAACTCTATCTTCAAGGCTGGGGAAATAAGAATCATACTTTGTCTTATAATTCCCCAAATTAAACATTTTAACAGTCTAAAATTAAGAGTAGTTAATAGTCTTATTACCAAATTTCAATAAGAAAGCTATGAAAAGATCTTTTAAAACAAATTAAACAATTATAATTATTCCAGAACCTAGCAGTCAGTATGCATTTAAGACTATTCACAGCTCCAATTTTATTTAGTTTGGATGTAATCTCCCTAGGTTTATAGGATACTAATAAAATAAATCAATATTATATGCATTAAATCTTTAAGATGATGAAAGTTGTAAGTTCATGTATAATGAAATTAAGTTAAAGAAATGTAGATCTGCCCTCTCTTAAATTGATAAAGTTAATTTCATTGGTTGCTAATTGTAATTTAATAAGCTTATTTTAAGGTAAAAAGTAACCAGTCTATGTGGTTATGGTTAATTATAAGGAGTTTGTAAAAGCATCTTCTAAACTGAGTCATTTAAATGCCTAATTCCAAGAAGCCATTATTGGTTAGAAACCTAAATTGATACTAATAACAAAAAGTAACTTCATAACAGGGAAACCTGTCAGAGGCCACCTCAATCTGCATATTAAAGTGGTAGTAAGGAAAGATAACCGTGATTCCATTGGGAATCTTCAGTTTTCATAAAACAATGGAGAAAGTAGTTTTTCCTGTGCTGCTAAAGTAAAATACCTGCTAATTAATGTAATCATGGTAAAGCTATAAAAGTAAAAAGCAAAGTACTAAAACAGTTAAGTTCATCTGATATGTTATACATTGCATTAGAAGTGTTTAGAAAGTGTATAAGGATTAAATACTTTAGTATTGTCAAACTCTCTTGTGCACTCAAGCCAGGCCCAAATACCCTGCATGATGCCTCTCCATTTGAGTTTTTGGCTAGGTTAGTCACTGACCCCTAATACAATAAAAGCATCTACTACATCTCTCGTTATGCCCCTGAAGTGGAGGGAGAGTACATTGCAGTTTCATACTCCTTCAACAGCTGGTGATGGTTTGATATCACCAGATGTACAATGGACATTGCCTCCAGACTGGCTATGGAGGAGGACAGTGCTGAAGGAGCCTTATCTTCCTAGTCTCTCTCTAGGATCAACAATTTTGCAGCATGCTGGCTGTGTGAAGGGCATTAAATGGAGCAAAGATTACCAGAATGATGTGAGTAGAATTTAAATACAATTGGCATTATGTCCTGATCCCATGGAGAGATAACACATATGGTATTGCAAACCTGGAGCTTAGATCTATTAACTGAAGCTCAAAGAGGAACTTGTGCATTAACTAGTATTAAGTACTGTACCTATATACCTGATGAATATTATAATATCTCTTCTATTCTAGATCATATGCAGAGGGATACTGAACATGTTAAAATTCTTAGTAAATTTAATTCATTTTATAAGTAGTTAATGAGAGGGCCTATAAGATAAAGAAATGGCTCTCTTAAGTACTGTCTTTATTTTGCTTGCCATATGCTTGTCTTGTTGCCTGTACTGTCTTTGTGAGTTTATGTCTAGAGCAGTGCCTCTCTTCATACCTCTCCTAGCTGTTCTAAGCATAATCACTGCCATGGGAACTGGGGTTGGTAGTTTACACCCAAACCCAGCAGGTCTACCACAATCTCTCCCTAGTTAACCAACAGCACAAAATAACTCAAGGAAGAATGCTGTTTCCCATCAACTTTGGGAGGATGCAGCCCCTGAAGGTACCTGGCCTTTCTCACTCTTGTGGTCCAATATGTCATGACTGGCCCCTTTTTGGGCCTGCCCACCACCATATTCTTTATTCTTTTAACAAAACCCTGTATATTAAATTCTAATAATTTTATTTCTTCCAGAATCAATGCCTTATTAGCCATGCAGGGATTTCAACCAGCTCCACCCATGGTGCCAGACTCATCTTCCCCAACCATGATAGAGTAGCAAGATGGTTTTACACCTTGTCAGGTAGGGCCTACTACCCCTAGCCTGTAGTTACAGAAATGACCATCATTCTTCAGCGCCCCCTTAAGAATAAGAGTGTAAACCCTCTGAGTGGGAAGTTGAGGCAAGCTAATTTAGGGACAGGGAAGACGAGTCTAAGACCTGGCAGAAAAACATGGCTGCTAAACACATGGCCATGGAACCCCACCTGGAAACCCCCAAGGGAAAGACTGCCACCAAGGAGGTTTTCAGAAGATCTCTGTGAGAACCCAGCCATGAGAACCCCATTTTGAATGAGATTTCATCCATGGTCAAGGGAAAGCCCCAAATATCCTCAAGGGGCCTCCATTGGGCCCCCTGAGGAACTGACAGGTGGAGTAATCAATCAGAACAGCAAACAGTTGGGGCCCCCTTCCCCAAACATTAGCAATGGAAGGAATAATTAATAGCTTAAAAAAAACCATACAAGCAAAATCTCTCTGCCTGGAGCAACCTGCACCTACACCTGCGGATGCATAATCTGTTATTTTCTCCCATTTCTTTTCTCTTCTCCCATTTTGCCATTAAACTACTGGCCTAACTATACCATCATGTTCTTAAATTCTTTTTTGAAACATAGCCAAGAACCTAGAGGAATCTGGTTTCAGTGCCAGATGAAGAAGAGGAAAAAGAAGAAACAGTTACACAGGATAGATTTACATTGTATAACATTGCAGAGGGTTTACATAGGTACAAGGCTGTGTCGGACTGTTTTTATGAAATTGACCCATCAATGATACCTGCCTTGAGGGTTAAGCAATTGTGTGAGGTGTCAATATCCACCTACACTAACATCTTTATAGAAATGAAGAGGCAAAAAAGCCAAACAGAAATCACCATGTGTGGCAGTTTGGTACTGTTTATGAATTCCAAAAATAGATATTGGATTGTGTTTGTAAACTGGTGTCTTCCTCTGGGCATAATAGATTGTATTAGATTCAGAGGTTTCACTTGTACTTGATTAAATTAAGATTAGGGCATGCAGGGTTGAGTCCCCACCCCCTTGTTGTGGATAAAACACTCTCACATGGAAGTAGATATACAGAGAAGCAGATACACAGGAAGAGAGAGTGCTCCATAGACAGCCCCAGGAAGAGAGATGAGCCTGATAGTCTACAGCTGACCTTGTGGAGAGAACAGAGCAGCTGATTCTGGGAAGAAATAAGCCTCAGGGAGAAAAACAAGCCTTATGCCAGCCTACAGCTAAGATCAGAAGAAGCTGGGACCACAGAATCTTAAGAGAAAGGAGGAAGGTTGAACCCTCACAGACATCACCTGCCATCTTGCATCAACACATGGCAACAGACTTTGGGTGAGAAAGTACCTCTTGTGGTACCTTGAGTTGGACTTTTTAGGGCTTGGTAACTGTAAACTTCTACCCCAAATAAACACCCTTTATAAATGCCAACAGAGTTTTGGTACTTTGCATCTGCACCCCTTTGGCTGACTAATACACCAGGTATTTCCTGAAGTTAAAACCCCAATATCCCTACAGAATCCACTCCTTCCACCTCTGGTGCCACTCAGCCTCTCCATCGACCCCCACCATCCTGCCCATTTCCTTCGCTTCAGCCTATGGAAGTCGATGGTGACAAAGAGCTCTGTGATTATCCACTTCCACTAATGTAAATGACAAGAATGTCATACAGTTAATAAATAAATATTAAATTAGTGATAGTTAATAATAGGTTAATGATAATATGTAATAAGGTGCCATATACAGTGTACAGTAAATAATAAATAATTTAGTGCTGTGTTATGTATTATGATATGTGTATGTCTTAACTGTCTGGCAAGAATTGTATGCCTGATATGTGCACGTATGTGAGTATGAGCTTTCATTGTCACCATCATCAGCCAGTATTTGGCTTCTTTTCAAGTTAGATTGTAGAGATGTACCACAGGCAAATGGTGAGCACTGGTAGGGAATTTCAAAGTTTTTTTTTTTTAATGTCTTTTGTTATACATTCAGTATGTTCAGTATTATTCTCCTCAAATTTGTTTCATTTAAAAATTTTTCATATTTATTTTGTATTTTTTTTTATTTCTCCTTCATACAGTATTTAACATTGACCTACATATAGCCTATGACAAATACTTAACCCAAATTTTACAATAAGGTCCTGTAAACACCCCATACAAGAAAAAAGAAAAAATTCAGACTTCTTCTCTGGTATGAAGAGAGGGCCAAAACTTTTTACTTGGATTTTCCAGATCTCAGCGTTGCCATGCCCCTAACCCCCATGATGTGGAAGGGATAACTATATATGAGAAAATGCTTTTTAGTAATCAAATTAAATCTACAATGAAATAAACTTTCACATCCACTAAATTGCAAAAACTTAAAATTATGGGGGTACCAATTATTGGAAATTATGTGAAGCATTGTGGATTTTCTTACATGCTTCTCAAGTAAATTCATACAACTACATTTGGAAAACAATTTTCATTAATGATTATATGTACAAATCCATGACCCAGCATTTCTCCTCCTAGGCATTAGCCCAAAAAAACGCTAACACTTATACACCGAGGGACTTGTGCAAAGAATGCTCATAGGAACATTGTTTGTAAATGCAACAAATAAAAAAAAAGCTCAGTAAATAACCCAAGTAATGTGGATAATAAAATGGATAGATAAATTGTGGTATTTTCCAACTATGTGACAATGAAAATAAATGAACTCAATCTGTACACATCAACATTGATAAATCTCACAAACACAATGTTGAATGAAAATAAGTCAGAAAAGAACAAATACAATATGACTCCAGTAATATAAGTAAAAAATGAGGCAATAACATGACAATGTATTTTTAGGGATAAATACATTTGTAGTAAAACTATAATCAAATGCAAAAAATGAATAAAAGGTAGTTCAGAAAGATGGTTATTTACGAGAAGGAAGAGAGGGGATACAATAAGGGAAAGATCCCCAAAGGGCTTCAGGAAAATTAATGATGTCTATATCTTAAAGCAGAGGTGAATCCACAGGTTGATTATTTAATTATTCTATAAAATGTATATACACACTCTACTAGATAAGCATACAGTATTTTACAATTAAAGTAAAACAAGATTAGTGTTTCAAAATATTGTTTCAAGACCAGTAAAAAGGATCTGCAATTATGTTTCTGGGTAATTATCATTTTCTAAAACAATGAGCTGAATTATAATTGCATACACATTTATGAAATCAACATAAACAAGTTCCTTTATTGAAGAAAATTGAGAGTTTTTCAAATGAAGAGAAGGAACAGATTTAAAATGCATAATACTATTTCTAGTTCTTAGAGCAATTCTTAATTATCCATTAATAAAATTCCATTCATGGGACAATTGATCCAGATCAGGGGTTCTTAAATTTTAGTGAACATGAGCCACAAGCTGGGGGAACTCAAATGCTTATCCCCAATGACTGCTGATACCCACTCTTTCACAACATATACCTGGAGATTTTGATTCAGCAGGACAGGGGTTGTAACCGTTGGGGAATTTGATGTAATTATGAATTCCAAAAATATAATTGGATCATGCCTGTAATCTGATCTGTTAATCTGGGCATGATTGAATTATGATTAGGGCGTTGACTGGGCCATGTCAGTCAGTAGGGCATTGAGTCCCACCCCCTGGTGGTTGGGGAATTGAATATAAAAGGCAAGGCAAAGAACAGACTAAAAGCAGTCTTTTGAGAAGCAGTTTTGATGTTGGAAAGAAGGCCCCAGGAGAAGAGAAGCAAGCCGTTCGCCTGATCGTCTACAGCTGACCTTGTGGAGGAAACAGGAGCTAAGTCCGGAGAGAAACGCAGCCCTGGGAAGAGAGGAACCCCAGAGGCCTGAACCCCGGCAAACGCCGGCAGCTGTCTTGCTCCAACACGTGACAAAGGACTTTGGTG
>JAQZBX010030834.1:0-26622 GCA_029593785.1 Cabassous unicinctus
CTGGAATAATCCTTTCAGAATCACTGGCTAATATGTGCACCTTATATGCCTATTATGTCAAATTTATCAACTCATATCCACAGAGAAAAAAGTTCTTTTACACTTGTCTGCTGCATTTAATCAGTGAGACATTATATCAGTGTGGTTCTTACCTGAAGTGTATTTTGTTGTTTCTCTGTGAAGATAAGTGAGCTAAATTTCTTCCTGCAATCTCATAGGATTATCACTAAGGGCCAGGAAGATTCATTTAGTTCATTTAGTCACTCAGAAAACGTTTATTAAGTTGAGTCTCTTGTAAGCAACATATGGTTGGTTCATGTTTTTTTGTTTTTTTGTTTTTTGTTTTCAATCTATTCTGTGGATCTTTGTCTTTTGGTTGGGGAGTTTATTAACATTCAGTGTTACTGTTGATAAGGCAGGACTCATTTCAGCAATTTTGTCCTTTATATTTTTCGTGTCTCTTATATCTTTGTTGTCCCTTTTTTTTTTATTCCTTTTTTGCAGCCTCCTTTGAATATAGTTGGTCTTTTATGATACACTTAATTGAGTCCTTCCTTATTTCTGTTTCTTTAAGTACTTTCTCTGTGGTTACCCTGGGGTTTGTATTAGATGACCTAAGTCTATAACCTACTAGTTTGAAAAAACAACTTAACTTCAATAGCATACATGTTCTCTGCTCCCATGTCCCTCTGTTTCCCCTCTTTATATTGTTTTTGTCACATACTACCTCTTTATATTTTGCTTCTCCGTTAAAAGGAAATATGATTATTTCTTATTCAATTGTATTCTAACACTTATAGGAAAAAAGAGTAAAGTTATATACTGAGAATACAGTGTTTGTTTTTGTGCAGATTTTCCTTCCCAGCAGCTATGATTTGTTCAACTGCTTTCCCATGCTCATTGCCCCCTTTTCATTATACTTTTCAGTCCTGGGGCCTGCCATACCTTACCCCAGTTCAGTTTCCCCTTTCTCTGTGAAGCTCCCAGTAACTTCCACATTAGGGTATCCTGCCCTTGGGAGCCAGATGGGGTCAGTGTACAAAAAGGCCTGTTTTTTTTTCTGTTTTTGTTTTTTTCATTTAGGTGCTTCAGCAATTTGAAAACAAGTTGGGTGTATATACTGCTTGCCAACAGTACCACCACAGGTCTCTCTTGTTTCCTGGGGTCCCTTTTGTATGCATCACTCACCAACAGCTGGGACTCTGCCCTGGGTCTGTGTGGCCTTGGGTCCTGTGCCTGAATGTGAATGGGTTTCTAAATTGCTGCTGTGAGTGGCTCTGTGGTCTGCAGCCACAGCAGGAGGTGGCTGGGTCAGAGTGCTGCCACTGTGTGACTCTTTAGCTGTGTAGGACCAAGCGATGGGGCAGGTATGGACTGGCAGGCTGGTATTACAGATCTCCTACTTTATTTTTTGGTGGTTTATTTTTTGTCCTTTGATTCAGTGTCTGTAGAGTCTGTAGAGTTCCAAGCAAGTGAGATTTACCCTTTTATTAGTTGTTTCTGAGCAGAAGCTTTTCTGGGTTGTCTTACATTGCCATCTGGAGGATATCACTCCTGATAATATGTGGTTTTGTTTTTTTTTTTTTTCCTTTAGAACGAAAGGTGGTCCACAAATTGCATATGAACGCAGCTTTAGGTGGAAACTTGCTCATTTCCGTTATTTGTGCCAGGTACTACAGTGGTAAATAAATCTTATCTTTGTACTCATTTAGTCTTACTGTTGCATAACACATATACTATAGCTTACATGGTTTTATGTTATTTTTGTTTCTAGTCTAATGCACTACCCAGTCACGTGAAGATCAACGTATCCCGGCAGACGTTGTTTGAAGATTCCTTCCAACAGGTAAGGAATATTTTACCATACTAAAACAGTACTACTTGTCTGATTGTATTCTATTTTAAGGGAGTTAGAGTTTTAGAAATTTTAAACCATCCAGAACACATCAGTAATAATGGCTGCCACATAGAGTTCCAACTATAATAAGAGTCATAATGAATCTTGCTGTGTATTGTGTGATTGCCATGTGCTTGGCAGTGGCATCTTATATTTATCATTTCATTTAATTCATCCTCAGAATATCCCTTTGAAATAACTCCTGTCGTTCTCTCTATTTTATACTCCTATCAATATCTCTCTTTTATAAGTAAAGGTACTGAGGTTGAGAGGCAAAATAATTCTACCATGAATTTGTATGTGTACTTACTAAAATTAAGCTTAAATATAGCTTGGGACAAGTTGATTTGTTATGGCACTTATTTTACTTTGCTAAGAATTTATTAACTTAACAAAAAAAGGTTTCATAATGGCCATGGAATTGAAATTAAATTGATAGATGACACATTACATATTTTTTTTACAAATCAATTTTACTGATTCATATTAATAAAGCATACATTCCATCCAAAGTGTACAGTCATTCGTATTTGGCATAATCACATAATTGTGCATTTATAATGTCAGTCATTATTAGAGCATTTTCATTATTTCTAATAAGAATAAACAGAAAACAGGCAAAACAAAAAATTCATCTCCTCTCAATCTCCGCATTACATTTGAATGTTCATTTAATAACCCTAATGTTAATTGCTCCCTCCTTTAAATTTCTGCTTACATGTCATAATTTCAGAGACCTTTTCAAAACAGCAATCTCTCTTCACTCCCCTCACAGTCACTTCCTATCCATTTCTGGTACTTTATTCTTCTCTGTAAGGCTTATCACCACCTGACATGATGTATTTGTTTGTTATCTGTCTCCTTTATTAGAATGTAATATCTATGAGAGCCAGAGCTCTTTTGTTTACTGTTATGCCCCGTACCTGGAAAAGTTCCTCCCACAGAGCAGGTATTTAATAAATATTTGGTGAATGACTAAATTCCTGAATCATCTGCAGACTATCTGAAGACTAAAAAATGCAAATATTGTCAGCCTTTTTTTCTGATGAAGTAGGGAATTTTTCATGAGTCTTCACACTCTCCTCCAAAGTATTACAATGTTGAACCAAAAATTCCCTGTGTGTACAGGTACACAGGGACTTTTAGCTATACTTTGTACAGGTCCAAATGAAATAGCACCCTGAAGTGAGAGAGACGTTCAAATCTTAGATCAGTTTTACTAGCTGTTGGGCTGTGGGCAAGATACTTAATGTAACTATTATCAGAACTTTTTGTTTGCTTGTTTGAGTTGATCCATTCTTAGCAAAATAAATTTTGCTCAAGCAGGTGCTCAACTGCTTGAGCCGCATCTGCTCCCCAGAAGTAATTCATTTTTATCCAAAAGTAAAGCTACTTACTAGTAACCTTGCTGTAAGCTATTAAGGATTGCTAAAATTCAGTATAGTTATTATTTGTGATATAATATCATGTGTATAAATTCATCATTTTATAAATCTTTGTTGTAGCTGAGTTTGTTTTCTGCTGAGACGTGGGAATTCATGGTATTAGCGGGACAAAGAGCAAGATCTTTTCCTTTCATAGTGTCACTAGTCAGAAGAATTTACAAGTCATCTTTTACAAGATTTTTGGTACTATTTGTAAGGAGAGGGGTGGAGGGAATTTTTTTTAGCCCTAAAAGCTTTCTGTGCCGAACTCTTCTCTTGCCACCAACCAAAAGTTGAGCTACTCTTTAACACTTGTGAAAGCGAATCAGAGAAAGCTTAATAAGCAAGTCTTTATCTAGAGTGTGGAACAAATCATTTGATCCCTTGAAAGAAAGGCATTGTTGTATGAGATAAGGAATTTATGTAATTTTGAAAATACAGATGAAATTTTAATTAAATTGTTTTGAAAGAAATTTAGGCTTTATATCAGTGTTTAAAATATTCATGTTTTTTGTTTTTAATTAGATTATGGCATTAAAACCATATGACTTGAGGAGAAGATTATATGTAATATTTAGAGGAGAAGAAGGACTTGATTATGGTGGTCTAGCAAGGTAAAAGAAAAAAACAAATCTGCTTTGAAATAAGTACCTCATTGTATGCAATGGATGTATTCTTGAAAAGGTATATAAATATACTAGATTATATTTTTCCAATAGCAATCCAGAATTGTTTTTAAAAACAAAAATTAAAATATTCCCACAGTTCTAGAGGTAACCATAGTTATTCCTTATCTTGGGTGTCCTTCCATGCATTTTATGTACGTATATATATATAAATTTGTGTATATATGTGATATAGTGCATATTTGCTGTTTTTTTTTTAAACACAGACTTAATCTTATAATGCATATGATATAGCAATGTACTTTTTTCTTAATTAAGCAGTTTTATTGAGATGTAGTTATATACCATACAATGTATCCAAAGTATAGAACCAGTGGCTTTTAGTATAATCACAATGTTATGCATTCATCACCAAAAAAATTTTTAGGACAATTTCATTATTCCATAAAGAAAAACTCCACACCCCTTAGCAGTCCTTCCCCAGTCCTACATAACCACTAATTTAATTTCATTTTTATGTATTGATTTATATTTACATTTTATATAAATGGAATCATATACTATGTAGTACTTTGTGTCTGATTTCTTTTACTTAGCGTAGTGGTTTTTTGTTGTTTAAGTCTGCTATTAACATCTTATAGTGTTAACATACATTTGATCAATTTCAAAGAAAAATAGTCTTATATATGTAATTTTACCGATACTCATATTTCACATGTGGTTTTGCTATGCTATACAGTTCCATGTTACATTTTTATCTTTCCTTTTAGTAACATACATGACCTTAGACTTTCCCTTTAGCAGTGTACTTTTGTCATTTACATACCATGGGCATCTTTCCATATCAGAATATATAGGTCTAATACTTTTTTTTTGTAATGGCTACACAGTATTCCATTGTATGTAGATATCATAATAGGTCATCATACATAAAGTTGTTTCTTATTTTTTCTATTATAACAGTGTAAATTGGCTTTATGTTTGTGTTTTTAATCTAGTCTGAGTCTTTTTCTTTGGAGAGTAAAATTTTCTCCATTCACTAAATATATTGTTAACATGAAGCACTATGAGTGAAAAATCCTTTAAAATTTTTATTTTTTCCTCAATTGCCTCACCCAAACCAAATATGATTATTTATTTTTTAGTAAAACATTTTCATTAAATCTTTCCAAAGAATTCAACTTTTCTTTTCATAGAAAACAACTCTCCTTTTGAACTTATATTCACAGGTATACAAAATTAAATAATCATAATTTTTAAAATAACCAGCCAAAAGAGATGTGGGACCAAGCATGGCTGGTGGGAGCAAATGTACGTGGAGTTATGAGTTTTGCTTATATTACCATATTTCCTCATCTAAAACGTCATTGGTTAAGAGGCTTTTCCAGAAAAGAAACCCTACTTAACATAATAAATATTCTTATTGCATCTATTGTGCTTTATCTCAATTTCAGAAATATTAAAATGTTAAAAGAAAAGTATACCATAAAAAATGAGAAAATATGGCTATTTTTATTTACCTTGTCTGACTTTTAATATTTACATTCTTGCCTGAACCCATATCTGCTTCAGCTGTGTGGGTTTAGTTTTATAATGTGATGACTTTTAATGTATATAGCCAGTTCTTCCATACCATGATTTTCTTATTCCTAAACCTTTTTGATTCATATGCTGGTTGGTACCATCAAATGGTTTATTCAAGCATTCACAAGGATATTATATTCCTGGAGTCTTTGCATGTTTGAGAAAATTTTTTTTGTTGCTTTTGTACACAAAAATCTTCAGTAGGTAAAAATTTCTTACACAACACTTGTCTCTCTAGAGCTCTGTAGGTGTTACCTCACTGTCTTCGGCATTGAATAGTAATACTACGCCATGTGAGGCCAACCCCTTGTAGGAAACTTGTTATTTTCCTCTGGGTGCCCATATAGTCCAGTCCTTTTCCTTGATGTTCATTAATTTCATTGTTGATTGTTTTATATCTTTTTTAAACTTATTAAGATTTTCAGGGAAGTTTTCTTCTATTATGTATTTGAATATTTTTTTCTGTTCCATTTGTTCCATTTTTCTTCAGGAACATCAATCATGGGTATGTGGAATCTCCTTTGTTGGTCTTACATGTCTGTCATCTTTTTTCTGAACAGTTTATCTTTGTGCTTTTTAATTTTGTTTTGATTTTTCTCAACCTATCCTCATGTCACTGACTCTTTGCAGTACTACTCTGTTTTGCTGTATCTGATGTGATATTTCTTCTTTAGTGGTTTTATTGTTTTCTTCATTTTCTTCTCTGGACTCTGCTAGCTCATGTATTGTCTCAATTTTTTCAATCCCTTGTATCTCTTTAGTTTTTTTTTGAGAGTATAAAGAAGGATTTGTCTAAAATTAATTCTTACGCCTCTTGCTAGTTGAGACTTTTTCCTTCTTTCCTGCTAGCATCTGGGTATCTTAGGTGCCTTGTGATAGCCATTCTTCTTGTGTAAATAGATTCAGTTTTCTCTGGGCTGCTGTTTGTTGAAAGTGATCTTAGGCAATTAAAATTTTTATTTGTAGTTTTTGTCTAAACACATTATCACTAGATCTGCTCAGCCCTCTTCCTTGGGGGCATGTCTTACCTCAGCCTCATTTCAAAAGGAAGTTAACTTGGCTCAACTACTGTGTTGGGACTAGTGGTTGGGACTGGATTTTGTTTTATTCATTGGTGTTTATCATTTTGCAGTCGATTTTGTTTAAGGACTGGTTGTCTTTCCCTCCCTTCCCTATACTTCAGGCAGCTTCCTGGGTTGGATTTTTTAAAGTTTAAAAAAGAGTTAGCAAACAGGCTACCCAGGCCAGATCTAGCCTCAATAGTGGTGGCCCCCATTGATTTTAATTGTTTTCATTAATGACAGCATTCAAAAACCAAGAGATTATGCTTAATGAAGATTTGTGACATCTCTGTAAAAGTACTGGATCCACATTTCTACATTCTCACTTGGCATCAATTGGTTGAAGCAGAATAGCTGCTTCCCCTTTGGAGGAGCATACACTGTATTTTACTACAGTGCCCACCACTGCCCAGTGGTCTAAGGACTGTGAAAACAGGCCTAGAAATGCTTCTTAAAACCAGTAATAATTTCTTTTTTTTTATGAGGTACCGGGACTGGGGATTTAACCTGGGACCTGGGACCTTGTATGTGGAAGCCAGTGCTCAACCACTGAGCCATATCAGCTCCCCTGAGTTGGTTTTTTCGTTTGCTTGTTGTTGATTTTTTAGGAGGCACTGGGACCGAACCCAGGACCTTCCATGTGGGAAGCAGGTGCTCAACTGCTTGAGCCACATCCTTCCCAGTAATAATTCTTTGTCAGGGCTGCAGTGAAGAATGGGGCAGTTGTGGCTAAGTAGAGAATGCTAACGCCGTCTAGAGAAGGAAACCCCTTTTACTCATGTACTAAATAACCGCTGTAGGCATTTGAGTTTGGAACTCTACTTATAAGAAATTGCTATTGAAAGTATCTTTTTGAAAATTATTTATTTCATAATATAGATTATTAATTCTTTATCTAGTTGGATTTTATATACTGGACTTTTAAAAAATGAGACCAAAAGGTGGTAAAAAGTTAGGGAATGTTTATCACATTTAAAAATTTCAGCTTGTTAATTTTAATTTTTAATGCAGTGATAATAAATTAAAACTGTTTCATAGCAGGAGTCTTTGTACCCAATTGTCACCGACAAATAATCTGCTAAAACCCATAGTGTATAGGTTCTAGAATGGCTGTAAGAGCTAAGAATACAAAAAGTAGATAGAGACATGGTTTTTGCTTACAGTTTGGTAGATGGAGCAGATCATGTGCATAAAAATGAATATTGTGAGGTTACCACAAAGTGTTCAGCAACTGATACATATAAAGCTATATAGGAATACAGAGAATTGATAAAGTAGAATTTGAGCTGGGCTGGAAGGGAAAAGGAGGGTCTACATGAGCTATGTGGAAGTTGAGGAGACATACCCATACAAAAGCATGGCAGTAGAAATAAGCTTGCTATGTGTGAGGAACAGTGAGTTTGTAGTTTGGCTACAACACAGGAAGTTTTTAGGTGAGTTTGAAGGGAGGGCCTGATTATTGAGGTACTGAAATAAAGGGCTGAGGAATTGGGCAACAGAGTTGTTAAGTGCTGTTGAGCAGAGGTATGATGTATGTATGAGTGTTTTTAATGTCTTTTAAAATTCACATATATGCGAATATTTTTTTTAAAAAACCTTATTTTCTTTTCTTACAGAGAATGGTTTTTCTTACTTTCACATGAAGTTTTAAACCCAATGTATTGCTTATTTGAGTATGCTGGCAAGAACAACTACTGCTTGCAGATAAATCCAGCATCAACAATTAATCCAGATCATCTTTCATACTTTTGCTTCATTGGTCGCTTTATCGCTATGGTGAGTTCCTCACTTTGAGTTTTTTAATTTATGTATTTATTTGTCTGTCTGTTTTATTTCAACTTTGCATGTTTCCAAAGTATTTTACATAGTACTTTAAAAATGATATACATTGTCTTTGTTTTTGGATATTCACAAATTTTATTACCAAGGAAGTTTGCCCAGAAAATATCGCAATGAATTTTTTGCACACATGCATGAAATGAAGGTTATGAATATGAGGAATACTTATATAACTACTTAGTCTTTAAATGTCTCTTCATTTTAAAACTTAAAACCTAATTATAACGGACTGGGTATACCTCAGTGTTTGAGCGTGTGCTTCACATGTACAAGGTCTTGGGTTCAATCCCCGGTACCTCCTTAAAAAAAAAACAAAAAATTAGTTATAGCGTGACTACTTTTCTATAAAAGGAGAATCTGAGTTTATCTAATAATTACATTCAGCTGATGTTTTTGGAATTTTCAGAGCTTTTCAAAAGCTCTGTGTGACTTGTTTTTTGAGAAATGCTTCTTTTTACTTATTTGCACTTCATTATTTATTCTTTAAGCAAATATTTAATTGAGCTCCTATCATGATGCCAAGCACTGTTCTAGGCACTGGTAATAGGCCATGAAAAATAGACACAGCTCCTTCTCTCAGGGATCTTAAATTCTCTTGGAGGGAGATGGCTAATAAATATGTGCTGAGGGAAAAGGGAGCATTGCTCTTTTATGTTGTATGGTTAGAGGAGGCCTCTCTGATGGACTGCACATGAATAGAAACAAGAAAGTGAAGGGTTGAATCTTGGAGAAGAAAATTCTAGGCATAGGGAAATAGCAAAGAAGCAAGCATGGCTAGGGTGGAGTATGAGAGAGAATGTGGTAGGAGATGAGGTTGAGAGGTACAATATGGGACCTTAAGGAAATTCACATCAGGGTTGTGAGCCAGGGGAGTGAGAGGATCTAAGTAAACATGATCTGACTTACATTTTACTAAGTATTTTTGCCACTGTGTAGAATAGAGACTCTAATTTGTGCCATAGGAAAACAAGAGTGGAAGCAGGGAGACCATTTGCAGCATTCCTGGTGAGAAATGATAGTGGCATGGACTTACATAGCGAAGAGCTGGTTTTAGGGGTGGGGAGGAATCAAGAATTTGGATTTGGACATGTTAGATTTCAGATACCTGTAGCCATCCAAGTGGAGATGTAGAATCGGTAGTTGGATATACAGTTCCGGCTATGGAGAATATTTAGGTGAGAGATAGGCATATTTGAGAGTTCTCAGCATATAGATAGTATTAAAAGCTATGTGATCATCTGAGAAGAATGGGCAGAGAAGATGTTCAAGGACATAAGTCAGGGAAATGAGAACAAACCAGCAAAAGGAGTTCCCAAAAGCAAAGGAAAGAAGGAAGTGTGCTTCTAAATGGAAAAAGTGCTCCGTGGTGTCGGGTATTAACTGATAGACTCAAATGAGGCCTGAGAATTGGTCATTTAGAAGATATTTATGAGTGGTAGTGAGGAAAGATTGATGGGAATGAATTCTAGAGAGGATGGAAGGAGAATTGGAGACAGAAAATGTAGACAAGTCTTTTAAAGAAGTTTGCTATAACGGGTGGTAGAGACAGTGGGTGGTAACTAGTAGAAGATGTGAGGTCCAAAATGCATGGAGAATAAAGCATCTGTACGCTGATAGCAGTGATCAAGTAAGAGGAGAAAGAAATTGATGAGGCCAATGAGATAAGGAATATAGGAAGAATTACTTTGAGTGGGAGATTTATTTAGTGTACAAAGAAGTAACAGAAAACTTTCACATAACAGTATATAGATACAAATGCTAGGAGCTAGCTGATGTGGTAAAATGCATAAAAGTTCTCTTCTTAATGCTTCTGTTTCCTCATTGAAATAGGAAGTGTGATCATCAGCTCAGAGTGAGGAGTAAAGAGGAGGTAATTGAGGAAAGAAGAGAAGGAATGAAATAATCATCTAGGAGAGTGGGAGAGTGAATGCAGTTGGGAAATATACTAAGCTCCCACTTGAGTTTGTTAGTCATGAACTCTTCAGCATGGTTATGTGTGTATTTTTAACATGTTCCAGTGTTCAGTTGCAGGCATGTAGTAGATTGAGTGTTGGATTTTGCTCAGCTTGGAATTTTGCCAGAAATACATTGAGGGTGGGGACCCAGGGTTTGAAGGTATACAAGAAAGTAACTTCTTTATAATTATTGATAGGATACCATATATCTAAGTGTTTGATCACAGTGAACTAGATTTTGCTTTTCATACTTAGCAGTTTAAATGTTTTAAGTTTCATAATTTATGCCATTCATTTATTAAGTACTTTTTTTTTTTGCCTGTAAGGGCTTATGATTTCTCTGTTATTTTGCTCTGAATAAGAAAATACTTATTTTGTAAATTTTCAAATAAATTTTTTTGTTTTCTTTGGTAGGCCCTTTTTCATGGAAAGTTTATCGATACTGGTTTCTCTTTACCATTCTACAAGCGTATGCTAAGTAAAAAACTTACTATTAAGGATTTGGAATCCATTGATACTGAATTTTATAACTCCCTTATCTGGATAAGGTTTGAAGATTCATTTTTTTCAACAAGATTCATTTTTTTCTTGAAATCCATTTATACATTTTGTTAATTAGTGACTGTATTTTGTTTCATCCAGAGACAATAATATTGAAGAATGTGGCTTAGAAATGTACTTTTCTGTAGACATGGAGATACTGGGAAAAGTTACTTCACATGATCTGAAATTGGGAGGTTCAAATATCCTGGTGACTGAAGAGAACAAAGATGAATATATTGGGTAAGGTGATGCTTTATTGACCTTAATTTCTAGAACTGCTTCCATGTTAGAACTACCTCCTCTATCTATAGCCTTAATTTTATCCCTTTATATGTCCTCTGGGAAAGTATTCCATATTTATCTCCTCTTTCACTTATCTTTTTCAATCACTTGTTCTCTGTTCTTTCTTCTTCTCTACTCATAAATATGCTTGGAACAGTACTGAAAACTCAGAGGTACAAAAAAACAAAAAAAAACACTTCCCTTGCCTCTGACATAAATTTATTTAAGATTTCTTTCCCAACAGTACCAACGTTCCTTACAGTGACCTCCACTCTCCCACTGGCACTGGCTTCTTACTGTCTGCTCTGCCTTCTGCCCTCACCACACTACTATAACTGTCCTCTTAAAGGTCACCATTTAATTTTTAATGTCCAGATCGAAAATCATAAAATATTGGTGCTAATAGGGTCTTCAGAAAGACTGGAACAGCCTCTTCATTTCTAGATGGGAAGACTGAGGCTCTGTTAGGGCGTAGCAAAACCAAGTCTAGAACCCAAGTGTTGACCACGAGTCCGTTGCTCATATCCTATTGCATGTTACTTTTCCCTTTTTAGCTTACTCTTAATAGTGCTAAATACAGCCTCAATTTTGAAACTATGTTCTCTTGAATTCTGTGATTCCCCCACCACCCTGATTGTCTTCATGATGGTTTCCTAAATCTCCATTTCCTAAATGTGGGTATTTTCCCAAGGTTCTGTGTTCAACTTGCTTCTCTAAATATTCTGATACCAGAGTATTTAAGAATAAGAATAAAGAATTGATTTTAAAAAAGGCTGATGTTGCGAAAGGAGTTAAAGCAGTAACAAAGCAGCGTTCCCAGATACTCGAAGTTGAAACGTTGTTATTATTTGGGTAAACGAGAAGCAATTAGTGGGCAACAGGGTATTGGAAGCCATGATATGTGAAAAAGCAAAAGTGTTGCATGCTGATCTTTTGAAAAACAAACCAGAACCCAGTGATGAGAGTGTTCAGAAGTTTTTAAGGCCAGCCACGGCTGGTTTGAAAATTTTAAAAAAAGGACCAGCAACCATAGTGTTGTGAAGCATGGCAAGGCAGTGAGTGCTAATAAAAAGGCTGCTGATGAATTCGTCAGTGAATTTCAAGACTTCGTAGATCCTGAGGGTTTTATTCCCCACCAAGTTTTTAACTGTGATGAGACCGGAGTTTTTTTAGAAAAAAGTGCCAAGTAGGACGTGCATCACAAAAGAGAAGAAGGCATTACGAGGCCACAGACCCATGGAGGACAGGCTCACTCTATTGTTGTGTGGCAATGCTAGCGGAGACTTAAAACTCAAGCCTCTACTAGTCTATCATAGTGAAAACCTGTAAGTTTTCAGGGAACATAGTATCATAAAAAGCAAACTCCATGTGATGTGGATGGCAACAGCAAAGCTTGGGGTATGAGGCAATTTTTCACTGAGTGGATAAATGAAGTGTTTGGTCCCTCAGTGAAAAAATATTTTCTGGAGAAAGATTTGCCTTTGAAAGCTCTCCTACTTTTGGACAATGTGCCTGCCCACACTCCAGGCTTGGAGGATGACTTACTGGAGGAGTTCAGCTTCATCACTGTAAGGTTCCTGCTCCCCAGCACTACTCCTCTCATCCAGCCCTTGAACCAACAGGTCATTTCAAACTTCAGAAAATTGTACACCAAGGTGCTTTTCCAGAGGTGCTTTGAGATCACCTCTGACACCCAGTTGACCCTCACAGAATTCTGGAAGGAGCATTTCAATATCCTGCACTGCCTTAACCTTATTGATAAGGCCTGGAACAAAGTCTCCTACAGGACAATGAATTTGGCATGGAAGAATTTGGGGCCAGAAGCTGTGACTCAGGGAGACTTCAAAGGGTTTGAGGCTGACCCCCAGCCTGCAGGTACAGAGGGTATAGTTGTGCAGCATATTGTATCTTTGAGCCAATCCATGGATCTGGAGGTCGATGCTGCTGATGTTGAGGAGTTAGTGGAGGAACATCATGAAGAGCTCAGCACTGAGGAGCTGCAGGAACTACAGAAGGAGCAGCTACAAGAGGTGGCTGAAGAGATTTGTTCAGGTGAGGGGGGGATAAGGGAGGATGTCCCCAGTTCCTTGATAAAAGAAATATGTGCAAAATGGGCAGAAGCTCAAAACTTTGTGGAGAAGTGCTATTCAGACAAAGTTCTGACAAGCAGAAATGTGAATTGATTGAATGACCAAACAATTTCACACTTCTGAGGAATTCTGAAAGGAAGACAGAAGCAGTCCTCATTGGATAAGTTTTTAGTGAAGGTGACAGAGTGTGTCAGAGCCTGTGGCACAAGTTGAAAAAAAGGCAGAAAAGAGAAAGAACACCTGAAGTGCAAGTGCCTGATGTTCTATTGGAGGGGGACTCTCCTTCCAAGCAACACTCCATGTAACCTGTCTCCTCCCACCATCCCATTAGGCTATAGACTCTTCACAGTACAGGTAAAGTGAAGTTTTTATTTTATTTAATCTAAGTTTTTATTAATCTTTAGGCTTATTTCTTATGTAAAGTAATGATATACAACCCTATCTTTTTACATATTGTCTTAAAGATGTGCATTGTCTTGGTTTGGGAACACATTACATTTATTTACATTTTTCCTTCTGGGAAAAATTTGTTTGGTAATCGTCGTTTTTGGTACTTGTCACACCTCCCTGAACCAATTAACGATGAATACCGAGGTACCACTGTAGCGGGAAAAGAATAGTAAATGAAATACATGATGATTGAGCTTTCTATATTGGTTAACAGTTGGATGTATGTATTAGCCAGAGGGGTGCTGATGCAAAATACCAGAAATCTGTTGGCATTTATAAAGGGTATTTGTTTGGTATGGAAGCTTACAGTTACCAGGCCATAAAGCGTAAGTTACTTCCCTCACCAAAGTCTGTTGCCACGTGTTGGTACAAGATGGTTGCCAACGTCTGCAAGAGTTCAGTCTCACTCTTCCTCTTAAGGCTCCGTGGTCCCAGCTTCTTCCAGTATCAGCTGTAGGCTAGGATAAGTCGCTCTATCCCCCAGGGCTCGTTCCTCTCCAGGCTCAGCTGCTCTGTTTTCTCCACAAGGTCAGCTGTAGGCTTTCAGGCTCTCTTTCTTCACAAGGCCTCTGCCGTGTCTATGGAGCCGTGTCTGTGGAGCTGTGTCTGTGGAGCCGTGTCTGTGGAGCCGTGTCTGTGGAGCCGTGTCTGTGGAGCTGTCTCTTTTCCTTTGTGTGTTTACTCCCCTGGGTTCCAGCATCCAAAACTCCAACTAACTCCTCTGCCTTGTCATTTCTCTCCTACTAACATGCCCAATCAAATCCCTAATCATAATTTAAGCAAGTGAAAATGAAACCTCTGAAGATAATACAATCTAAAACACCCAGAGGAACAGACCAATGTACAAACATAATCCAAAATCTATTTTTGGAATCCATAAAAAATACCAGACTGCTACAGAGTGTTAGCAGGACATCCAAGGAGAGGTGACCTATAAATATTTTAATCTTAGTGAAGCAGGATTTGGGAATTTAAGAATTACTAGCTTTTATATGATAGTCGAAACTTTGATAGTTGATAATAACATCTTTGAGCATGAATAGCTAGAAGCAAAAAGAAGAGAGCAATCTAAGTGAAATCAACATTTATGGACTAGTGAAACCAGTGAAGGAGACAAAGGAGCATCAGGCAAAGCCAAAATCAGGAAGAAGTGGTATTGCCAGACCAGGAGGAGTTGGCTGAGAAGAGAGGCTGCTAGTGTCAGATGTTACAGGAAGTTCATGTAGCATGAACAACGAAAAGAGGACATTGAGCTTGGCATGAGAGGTTCCTTGGTGACATTTGTAAGGAAAGGTTTTTTTATTCTGTGCTGGTGGTGGTCTGGTCTGTGGGGTGTGGGAAGCCAAAATACAATAGTTTAAAAATTGCATGAATATGATGTGAGACAGTGAATATAGAGTACTAAAACATGGTAGAAAGAGAGGAAGAGAGAATAGTAGTTGAAGAGACACGGGGTTTAGAAAAGGGATTTTTGGGAAAAGCCTGATCTGAGCACCCTTGTGGGCAAATGGGAAGAGGAATAGGATGATAGAGTTGAGAGTATGGGACGAAGTAGGGTTGGTTTATTGATGGAAAAAAGTTTTGGAGGCAGCAAAAAGGAATATAATTAAGACTACCGGTTGAAAGGTCTGCCTCAGAAAAGAATAAGGCTAACTTAGAACAGGGGTTCTTAACCTTTTTTGTTCCACGGACCCCTTTGCCAGTCAGGTGAAATGTATAATACTCTAATTTATTTATTGCATACATTCATAAGTGAAGGAAATGCTAGATTTCAGATAGAAGTCAGAGAAAACAAAGGTAATAAGTTGATTTTTTTTCAGTTCAAGCTCACGGACCCCCTGGTTAAGAACCCCTGCTCTAGAACATAAGGAGTTGAAATGAGATTCACATGGATAAATTGGCTTTCCTATTACCTGCTAATATGTGTGGTTGCTCATTAGGTAGTGTGTTCTGTTCCTCCAGGTCCATCTCCTGGAAACTCCTCATAGAGGTTTTGTGTCACTTAACAGATTTTCTTCCTTATTTCTTTATCATACTTCTCTATATTTGCTTTCTCTGTCTCCTCAGAATGTGTTGTTTCCAGCTTAAATTATTTCTTCTATTTGGTTAGAAACTCTTCATGTACTCCAGTAAACCCATTTCAGCCAGTAAAGAACCTTATCTCCAGCTTTACGTCTTCTCAAACAAAGGGACTATAAATCTTATACAAGCACATAGCCTTTGATTATTGTTGCATGTTTTTGAGACAGTCCCGCTCCCCTGATAGGAACGCTTTGAGTCAGAGTCTTCAGTTCTCCCTTGGCACATTGCTTTGGTGGAGGGAAAGCCTGACAGTAGGCATTCCCTTCCTATGTCAGTGTACAATATTTAATTTTAATTGTCTAGATATGAATAGGCAATAATTAGTGCCAGGATTTGGTGGTCATTCAAGGAAAGAACTCCCTGTTTATTTTGAAAAGCATCCCTTTTTTGTAGGTATTGATGTGCTAAAATAAAATTTCCTCACGTTGAAGCATGGATTAATTCTAAAATTACCTACATACACACACACACATGCATGTGTGTGTGTGTGTGTGTGGCATATTTAGAAAAAGAGAAGGAATTTTGGAAGTCCTTGATGTTTCTAAGCCTTTTACGTCTCATAAAAATTACTTGTTTTTAAATACCTTCTTTATTTTCAGTTTAATGACAGAATGGCGTTTTTCTCGAGGAGTACAAGAACAGACCAAAGCTTTCCTGGATGGTTTTAATGAAGTTGTTCCCCTTCAATGGCTACAGTACTTTGACGAAAAAGAATTGGAGGTTAGACTCTTTTATTATGCTATTGTACAGTGTGTTTGTGCTTTCCAGAAGCATATACACACATTTTTAAATCATGAGGTACAAGGAAGCGGCTGTGGCTCAATGGGTTGGGCTCCCATTTACCATATGGGAGGCCCGGGGTTCGATTCCCAGGGCCTCCTGGTGAAGGCAAGCTGGTCCACGCAGCGCGGTGAGCTGATGGTCCACACGGCACGGTGAGCTGGCACAGCAAGATGGCACAACAAAGGGAGACAAACAGACACAGAAAAACTCACAGCAAATGGACACAGTGAGCACAAGCCACAAGGAGGGGATAAATAAATAAAAAATGAATCTTAAAAAAAAAAAAAAAATCATGAGGTACAGTCTTGAACCCTATCGTTAATCCAGATGTTGAGGAGGTATTAAAGTCTAGCTTTGGGTGAGGATCTTGATTAAGTTCTCTGAACCATGATGATGGCATGGTCACAAAATCATCAATCAGTGCCAGCTGTTAGCAAGTAGAGAACCCTATTGGGTATAATTCTGGGAACTTTCTGAAATCCCAGATTATTAGTCAATTGCCCCACAAAATCACATTTTTAAGTCATGAGTTCTTAGTGGTCTTAACCACATTTGAACTTTTTTGGAATATATCAGGAATCCTTGAAGTCTTCTTTTCCCATATAGATTAGAAATACAGTCAGGGCATTAGGCTAACCCATGACATTTCTTCTCAGCTCCCTTTGAGTACAGTGTTTTGACTTTAGCCATGTTTGTTCCTCTAATAAGGTACTTGGTTCATTGATTTAACCAAGTGTACATGTGAAAAATTAACATTTTAAACTTTATACAGTAATATTCCTTTTTAAAAATTAGCCTAGCAAGAATGACTGACGTGGGAAGTATATGAAAGGGACTCTGTGCCTGATATATGTAGACTTTGTCTGAACCTGATTACCATCTCTTTCTTAACAGCTTGCTTATGCAAATTAGCAGAAACATATTTAGAAACACAGCATGGACGATATATTTTAGAGTATTATTTAATTTTTTTTTAAATCACAGACTTCATTAAGAATCTAATGGAAGTTAAAAAGTCTTGCATCCTCAAAGTGCATACCCCTAAAATATTTCATACCCCTGATTAAGGACACTATCTTAGAGGTATATCCAATGAAAGAGAGGAATAAGTTATGGTGAGAACCTGACATTAGAACAGAGATAAAACTAAAACAACAGATCAAGAAAGATATGAATAGGAACATATTTTATTATAGCCCTTGGTAGTGTTTACAATGTTCTCACATATATTCCTGTGAAATAGGTAGGCTATATTTAATTTCCTTTTACATATAGGAGACTGGAGCCCATATTGGTTATTGATTTGTCCATAGCTCATTGTTCAAAGCTGGAAGAAAATACAAGTTTTTTGTTAGTTTCTTTTTATATATATATATATATATGCATATGTATATGTATATGTATATTTTATTAGAGAAGTTGTGAGCTTACAAAACAATCACGGTACATGCCCAGTGTGGCTGAATCTCAAAAACAGACAGAAAACACTGTGTGTGTGTGCACATATGCAGATAAAAAGATAGGAAGGCTACCAGTATATACACGTATATATGTACTATATTTGACACATATATATATATGTATATGTCATTCTCAAAAAGATAAAATCCAATAATCTATAGTGAAAGAAAGTAAATTGTTGATTGCCTAGAGCCAGATATATTTTTTAGGGGGTGGGGGTTTTGACTGCAAAGGGACATGATGGAAATACTATCTTTTTGTGGTGGTGGTTACATGGGTGTATACAACTGTCAAAACTCATCTAATATGTACTTAAAATATGTATTTTATTGCATGTAAATTATAACTCAAAGCTGATTAAAGAAAAAAGTGTTAAAATAGGAGAGAGTTATTATATCATATATTTTATTATACCTAAACAGTTTTCAGTCTGAATGTGATAAGCTGGGGTTATTTGAAAATTTCACATGTGTACTCCCAATGGGTAGATAAATAAATAACAGGAAGTTAGTATACTTTTGATTTTTAAATCTCTAAGACAATATAGATTTTTTTTTTTAAGTTATGTTTGAAACTAATCAATAATCTGGATGCCCAATTTGGAATATATTTATGGTAAAGGGGATATACTTTTCAGTACAGCTAATTTTTTCCTTAAAAAATAGAGTTATTCTAAGTGTTGCTTTCAGTTTGAGCTACCAAAGAGTCTTTTATGCACATTGCCACAAATTTTGTTGGATTTGCTTACAGTGATCATTACTCGTCATGCACTTATAGTTATGCCACATGCATAGCTGTACATTAGAGAATTACAATCGTGAAATTATCTTCACCAAATCTTTATTATGTCATTTCCCAGGTTATGTTATGTGGCATGCAAGAGGTTGACTTGGCAGATTGGCAGAGAAATACTGTTTATCGGCATTACACAAGAAACAGCAAGCAAATAATTTGGTTTTGGCAGGTATTTGCTTTTATCTTTTGGAACAAAGTACTCAAAATATTCTCTAAACAGTGCTTTAGAAGTTTATTTCTTAAATTCAGACTGCTTTTGGACATAGCTTTAATCTTCCAATTTTAAATCAGAAGTAGTGTGAACACTTGTTAAAAGCATTTTCCATTGCTCCTTTTGACTGACTTCCTAAATGATGGAACGAATGGTAGACGGTAAAATCGTTTTTAAGCTATAACATTTTTTCTAGTGGTATCAGAGTATTCTATAAATTCCTGTTTATTTTAGAAGTAAATGAGGAAGTCTGGCAAAGTGTGTTTTTAATAAGAAAGTAAGTACAGATACTTAATTTCTCTGAAGGTGATAATATGCTAGAGAATTAGAATCAAGGGGATAATCCCTAATAATTTATTTTTATGATTTGTGCTTTGGCTTAAACTGTAGTAGGATGGTCCCTGGGCATTGAAGTGTTCCGTACTAATCTTGAAGCACATTTTATTTTAATAGAATTGGATTTTTTTAAAATTTTTTGTTTTTTGTTTTTAGAATTTAAAATCTCTAGACCAGGGATATACTTCACTTAAATATTTTCGTACTAATTGAGACTCTTTTGAACAACTTAATGACTGAACTTTTGGTTTCCTTCTGCTTTCAGGTGAAAGGGAAGCCTGGGTTTTTTTTGTTGCATCTTTTTATAAGAATATGTGTCATGTGTTTAATGCTTAATACTTTAAAGAACTATAAAACTTTTAGAAATTTATCCTATAGATAATTACTTCAACATGTGCAATAATAGATAAATACCAGGTGTATCCATCAGCCAAAGGGGTGCTGATGCAAAATACCAGAAATCTGTTGACTTTTATAAAGGGTATTTATTTGGGGTAAAAGCTTACAGTTACCAGGCCATAAAGCATAAGTTACTTCCCTCGCCAAAGTCTGTTGCCACATGTTGGAGCAAAATGGCTACCGACGCCTCTGAGGGTTCTGGCTTCCTGGGTTCCTCTCTTCCCAGGGCCTAACTTCTCTCCTGGCTCAGTGTCTGCTATCTCCACAAGGCCAGCTGTAGACTATCAGGTGAACGGCTTGTTTCTCTTCCCGGGGCCTTTTTTCTTTCCTCAAGACCAAGCTTCTCTCTGTGCTTACTTCCCAGGGCTCCAGCATTAAAACTCCAACTAACTCTTCTACCATTTCGTTTTCTCTGTGAGTCCACTCCCACCAAGGGGGTGGGGACTCAACGTCCTATTGACGTGGCCCAATCAAAGCCCTAATCATAATTTAATCATGCCCAGAGGAAAAGATCAGCTTACAAACATAATCCAGTATTTCCTTTTGGAATTCATCAATAATATCGAACTGCTATACCAGGTATCTAATGCAACAGATTTTCGTATAGTAACAGACTTAGCATGCTACTTAGTATACTTTGGCATAATAACAACCTACATGTTCATTAGAAGAGGACTGGTAAATAAATTACAGTATATCCATTTCTGTACTTTGGAGTCATTCTTTTTCTTTTCTTTTTTAAAAAATTTTAAAATGCAAATTAACAAAAATGTTGGAGAAAATATTTTTCATTAAATTAAGGGGAAAAAGCAAGGTGTTATACAATATGTACACTACCATGCCATTTTATTTAAAAATTTATATGCTTTATAGTAAAAGTGTATACTAGTATATGAATATAGCCTCTCTAAAAAGGTAGACAAAAAACTGGCAACAAACTAGAGGCAAAGGTGAAAAAGCTGCTTTTTACTCTGTAGCTTTCTATTAACTTTTGAATTCTGTACTGTATGCTTCTTATACCTATTATAAAAGATAATAAATATGCAAAAAGGTAGAGGAAGTCCATTTTCAAGCCTAAAATATCTGAATTATATTAAGATACAGTATTTTGCAGGTTTCTAATCTTCCCTTTTAGGCTCTTTACTAGCTCCATTACTCATTTGCATTCCTTGACTTTCCATTTGGACATTTCTATCTATATCCATAAGGAGCTTAAGTTTAGGGTCAGACTAATCCAGATAGATGGTTTTGTTTTCTGAATTGGGTTTGTTTTAGAGAAAGTGATGAAGATTATGCCAGACTTGGTAATAAGCTCTGTTTCTTGCGTCCTGGTGAAATACATGCCTTGATACAGTTCTGCAGTGGAACATTATCGATCGTGTTTTGTTCTTACCTTTAGCTAAAGTTTATTCCGTATTTTTAAGATTCATTTTTACTTTCAGATTGCTCCCTAAGTTCCTTACCTTCTAAGATACTCAGACCTGTCTCTCAAATTGTAAGATGTATAATAGATTAACAATTCAAATCAGTATTTTATCACATGTATCCATTTATATCCCTATGTAAAAAGAACTAATCAGTGAACTAGATATTTTGAGAGGAATGTGTACTTTGAGTTTTCACATATGAGTCAGGAAGAACACAAAGAGTTGGGAAAAGGTGTTTAGTGGAAGAAAGTACCAGAAACTGATAGGGGCATTCGGGAGGTATTTGTTTTCAATGGCTTAAAGAGAGGATTTGTAGTTGGCTTAGGGCAGGCTAACATAGTGAATTAGACCTCCCACAGTTAGTTGTTCATATCTTACTTCTGCTACTTATTAACAGTTTGGGAAGGACAAATTATTTAATCTCTCTGGGCTTCCATTTCCTTATATGGAATTATAATACCTTTCCCATAGAATTGTGAGGATTAAATATACAAAAAGCATATGGCACAGTACTTGGCAGGAGTCCTCCATAGATGATAGTTGTTATATTATAATCCAGTCATCCATCCTAGCACATGCACCCTTAACAGTTACACCTTAGGCTACACCTTAACCTTTCTAAATCTCTATTTCCTCTGTAAGCTGAATGTAATAATAGTGGCCATTGTATAGTAGTATTGCATAGGCATCCCAGAGGGAGAAGAGAAGGGAAAGGGGCCAGAAAGAATGTTGGAGGAAATAATGGTTGAAAATTTCCCAACTCTTTTGAGGGACATGGACATTCATGTCCAGGAAGCACAGCACGCCCCAAACAGTATAAATCCTAACATGCCTACCCCAAGACATATACTTATCAAATTGTCCAATGCTCTAGACAAAGAGAGAATACTGAAAGCAGCAAGAGAAAAGAGATCCATCACATATAAGGGAAGCTTTATAAGATTAATTGCTGATTTCTCATCTGAAACCATAGAAGCAAGAAGGCATATTTAAGGTACTAAAAGAAAAAAACTTCCAGACAAGAATTCTGTATCCCGCAAAGCTGGCATTCAAAAATGACGGAGAGTTCAAAATATTCATAGGTAAACAGAAATTAAGAGTTTGTCAACAAGAAACCTGCCCTTCAAAAAATACTAAAGGGAGTTCTGCAGGTTGAAAGGAAAAGAACAGGAGAGAGAGAGTAGGAGGAGAGTGTAAGAATGAAGATTATTGGTAAAAATAACTAAAAAGAGAAATAAAAACAACATATGTCATATATAAACCTAAAGAAAATATGGCTAATGTAAGTAATGCAAGGATTAATTGAAGTAAGATTCATAGTGTACTAAGCACAGTACCTAGCCTTAATAAATGATAAATACTGCAACAACTTTATCACATCTTTTGAACCAATTTCAATGCTGAATATAATTTAATTTTCTTCAAACATCTGTATTTCATTATTGAAGATGTTTCACATTTATTTTATATTAAAGTAAATATGATTTTGTTACACAGTTTGTGAAAGAGACAGACAATGAAGTAAGAATGCGACTATTGCAGTTTGTCACCGGAACCTGCCGTTTACCTCTAGGAGGATTTGCTGAGCTTATGGGTAAATGTACTTTTTCTGTAGATAATTTTGTAATAATAGTGGCTCTTTGGTATACAATAGACTTGAACTTGATTAATCTTCTTTACTTTAGGGCTTCTATCAGAAGGACAAATGAAATGTCAAATGCATTTGTAAAACAAAAATGAAGTCTTCTCATAGAGCCTGTTTGGCCATTACTTTTGCTTCTTGGGGTGATTGGGCAGGGGACAAATATTTATAGAGATACTTATCTTTCCACTGATATAATTCTTATTTAGGGGTCTCTACAGCAATCCAGGCACAGGCAGGCATCTTACATTGTGAATCTCTTCTTTAGTTTATCTGTATCATTCACATGACTTTGTAGCATGTTCTTTTACTTAACTAGTTGTCAAAATGAAAAAGTTTGAAGATAAGTTTTGTCTTATTCTCCACTTTTAGGAAGTAATGGGCCTCAAAAATTTTGCATTGAGAAAGTTGGCAAAGATACCTGGTTACCAAGAAGCCACACATGGTAAGTACAAGAATCCTAAATAGGAAGGTGAAAACCAGAAATAATCTTTTATTTGTTCAAATATATAAAATCTAGCATTAACTGCTTACTCATTAAAATAGGATTTTACTTTTGAGGATAGACTAATTAATAAAGCATACTGTAACTAAACACTTTAGAATGATTTCTAGTTGGTTAATGGAAATATTTGAGAAATGTATTCATTGAATCAACAAATATTTATTGAGTACCCATGATATGTGAAATAAGAGAGATGTGGTCACTGCCTTTTACAAAGTTTGTGCTCCATGTTGGGGGCACACATGATAAACAGGTAAATAAACAAATAACTAGTTACAATTTCTATAAAGTCCATTGGTGCTGTGATATAAAACAACTGGAGGGAGCCCCTCTTCTAAAATGGGTGTCAGAGCCTTCTTGAAAAGGATGCCGTTTAGGTGAAGTTTGATAAATAGCATGCTGTGGGAAGAAGCAGGGGAAGAGCATTCTTTGTACACATGGTCATTTGCAAAGACTCTGAAATGGGAAGTAGTTTTTCATGGAAATGAAATATGACTGGTGTAATTGGAATTTAGTGAACCGGGGGAGGAGCATGAGAAGTTGGAAATGTAGGAAAGGATTAAATGATGTAGCACCTTATAGATTATTATAAGGAATTTGGATTTCAACCTAAGGACAATTAGAAGCCTTTGAAGAGTTTTAAATAGCAAGTAATGGGACTCAAGAAAAATCATTACTGGCAACAGTGTAGAGAAGTAATTGGATGCAAGGGTAAATGAACAGAGATTAATTCCAAAGCCCTTACAGTAATCCAGGCAAAAGATGATTGCCTAGAGATCAGCAGTTCTTTCAGAAGGTCAAAGCTATTTTCATACTAAGTTGCACTTAGATGGTGCAAACGCAATGGAGGGTATCACTTTTGGGGCCTTAGTAAAAATCAAGGCAGTGGCACCAAACTCATCTCTATATTCTGACCCATCACACACTTGTAGTGTAAAACAAAAGAAGCCAATTTCATTGAAGAGTGTTCTTTATGAAGCAGTAAGCATTATTAGTTTCATTAAATCTTAATGTTTGATTATATATCTGTTTAATATTCTGTGTTACAGAGTGGGAAGTATGCATAAAGCACTTCTGCACACCAGAGAATGATGGTTGTCTTGAGGGAAAGCTCTTGGGCAGTTGTTTGAGTTGAAAGCGGAATCAGCTTGCTTGATTTTAATAGAACACCATTTTTACTTGAAAGAATAATTGACAGACACAATATGTTTATTTGGACTTGGATATTTCGCATTTTCTTAAAAATTAATGACGCAAGCCTATCACTTCAAGGAAATAAAATGATTCAAAATGAATCAATATTTTAATTTCTCAGTTTCAATTTCTAATATGGTAAATATCAATAAATATAATCCACATAAACAAATGCTCTTTGGGGTTCTCAATTTTTAACAGTGAAGATGAGGTCACGGTTAAAACATTTATGAATCACTGGCCCAGATTAAAGTGGTGGATCCAGTAGAAAGGGAGAGATTATTGAGGCGAGAGAGAGTTGAAAATCTTTAAATTGAAAAGAATTGGGCTTCTGAGTACAGGATAGAAACAGGAATACCTCATTTGTTGTAACAGGAAAGAAGTTGAGTGTAATTATAATTGGGCTGTGGATAAAGAAAGAAAGAAGTAGGGACAGGAAGAGGCTGAGGACAAGACAGGTTAGTGAGAAAGTTATGGGTTAATAAATTGGAATTTTAATTGAAATAAACTAGAACTACAGGTGGTCAGAGAATTCTTTTTTAATTAGTAATTTCCTTTACTGGTGATGGCAAGGGGTCAATAACTGAAGAAAAGTAGAGGAATAGGTTACTGAGGACAAGAAGGGCAAGGAACTGGGAGGCCATGGCATTGCATATCATCCATGTGAATGAGAGGACTATGAACCAGATGCCGAAGCTTTCAATTAATGAAAAGAGTATGACCTAGAGGTCCACAGATGATAGCATTATATTCAGAGAGAAGATTGCATTGTTGGATGGTTTGTGCCTCAGAGGAGGAGAATTTTGTTTATTTGGCAGCAGGGGAAATTGTATGTTTCAGGTTAGCCAGATTTCAGTTAAAGCAAGAAAGGAGTTGTTAAGACTAAGAGACTGCGAATCATAAAAATAGAAGTTCAAAAGAACAGATTGGAAAGATCTGAGATGGAAGACAGGGGTGAGGATTTAATTCAGATCAGGGGAAATACAGATCAATATTGGGATGAGTGTTTGGATGATAATAGATGATCTGGAAAGGTTTGCATTTTTAGCAGTGACTAAGGTGTGCAGTGATGTAATCTGTGGTGGCATTAGTCTTGATAATTCTCAGAGAAAAGGAGGGCAATGAGTCCTACTGTTATCTTCTCTAGTGCTTTGCTTAGTGGTGTGGGAGATTTTTGGGCTGTCATTTCTCAGGCTCTGTACAGTGGTATAGCAAGTCAACTGTTTCCTTAAGCTACATGGGAAATGTATTAGTCAGTTTCTTCCAATTATATAGACAAGAAGGTTGAAGTAGCAAATTTGATCTTGTGTGTGCACGCACACACACGTCAGACTCAAAGCTACAACTGAAACTTAAAACTCCAAAGTGATACTCGGAGGTAAAAATTAAATAAAAAAAAAAAAAGAAAAAGATGAATGGATTTTAGTATATCTGTGTACTTTTGCAAACCAGCACAAAGCATGATTAATGTCTTAAAACAACCCTGTTTTGGATATTTTGAAGTAATCCATTTTGCTATTCAATTCAGCTCAACATTTACTATCTACTATATACAAAGCAAGTGATCATTGTTATGAGAGTACAGATGACTGTCCTCATAGATTTTAGAATCTAGTGGTAGAACCTAATCAGTCATAATACTGAGTAAAGTAAATGCTATAGTAGAAATAAAAAGAGCTTATGGATAGGGGCATTATTAAGTCTATATAAAATATTCAAGGAGAACTTCTTGGAGAAAATAGTAGCATTTGGACCAATCCTTGATGGATAAGTAAGAGTTTCATAGGAAGAAACAGATATTCCAGACCATAGGATCCACAAGAGCATGATCAGAGAAAAAGAATACTGATAGGCTTGGAGAACATTAAATAAATTGATGAGGACTATACTCTAAGTGTAGGCTTTTTCCTCCCAAAGCAATGGGAAGCCAGCAAAGGTTTTTGAAGAGTGGTATAAATTGACTTATCTTTATAAAAAGGTACCTCTGGCAACGATACAACACTAGATAGGTTGTGGAGAGGTTAAAAAAAAAAAAA
>JAQZBX010030835.1:0-26616 GCA_029593785.1 Cabassous unicinctus
CTGCTCTTAAGGGGCCATGGAGTGGGCTGGGAGAGCTTAGAAAACTCCCCACCATCTCTTGCTACTTTGAACTCTGTGCCCCTGCTTCCCTTCTCTCTTTAGAGGCCACTGCAGGCCAATCCCCAGTCCAAGTCAGACCCAGAGAGGCCATCCCAGCCCTTGGGGCCGGCCAAACATTCATTCCTGAGCTTTGGTGTTAGCAGAACGTTCTGGGTTCTGGGCTTCTAGGTTCTTGGCTATGATGCATAAAGGAATTTAAGGACATGCCATAAGGTAGGCAAGGAAGTAAATAGTTTATTAAGAAACAGAAAAGAAAACGAGTACACAACCCCAGACATGGGTACAGGCGTGCTGCAGAGTGAGACGCCAGGCATGGGTCCCCAAGTTAGGCCTTTTTAAGACCTTTCCTCCTCCTCTTTCCTGATGTTGGGGAGGGTTCCCAGCTGTTTGCTGTTCTGATTGGTTGCCTTATGATCCCTGCCTGTTAACTCTCAGAGGACCAATGAGGAGGCCTTTTGTTTGGAGTTATTTGGGCTTCCCCTTGCCCCTGGGAAGAGTTCCAAATGGGACCTCGTGGCCAGGGTCTCAGCGGAGTCTTTCCAACTTTGTTCTTAGTAGCAGCCTTCCCTCAAGGGGTTTCCAGGTGGGGTTTCACGGCCATGGTCTCTGCCAGGTCCCAGCTGTGACTCATCTTTCCTTTTCCCTATACTAACCTGCCTCATTGGGGCCCAGGAGAAAAACTATACTGAGGGGCCAAGGCATGGCCCCTCCTGCCAGGAAGTCTTCACAGGAGCACATTCTCCCTGCCGTTTGGGAAGAAAGGATGAGCAAGGGCTCCTCCCCTAGGAGGAGGGGTCAAGAATTGGGGAGCCTATCACTCAGAAATGCTTGTTTCTCTCATCAGAGGTGCCAGGAATGATAAACCAGGAAGTCTATGAGAACTATGAAAGATTTCTTAAGCTTTGTGACTTGCCATGTCCAGTACTGTTTTTACCTGGTGTCCCTATTTTTTTTTTTAATTAAAAAATTAAAAAAAAACTTTTTAGGAGGCACTGGGGATTGAATCCCAGACCTCGTACATAGGAAGCAGGCACTCAACCACTGAGCTACACCCACTCCCCATGGTGTCCCTATTTTGAGGAGCAAAAAAACCCCTTAATATAAAGAAACAAGGTGCCCATGTTTGGGCAGCAGCCAGAAGAGAAGCAGTGTCCCCAGAGTAGCCTGCCATGAGGGAGGGGAACTAGAGTAAGAGTGGGTGTTGGCAGCCTTAAAGAGGAAAGGGAAGCCAGCTAAGTCCCAGGACCTGAAGCAAGGAAGAAGAGGGAGCAGGAAGAGGCCAGGGACCTGGTGATAAGGGAGGTACCCAGCTTCCTCAGTGTCCCTTAACCAGGAAGTGGACCTCAGGCATGTCATCCCCCCTCCTCCCCTTTTCTTCCACTTCTACTTATAGCCAGCCTGGGATTGGCATCTCCATAGCCCTGTCCTGGGGGCGTACACCCCAGGCACTTCCTGGGTGGCAAATGGGTGGGTTATTCTCGTGATGGCTGAATAGCCCCAACCTCCTTCCGCTCCAGAGTCTTCTGGAGTCTCCCTCCTCCATGCAAATACCATCTCAGCATCATTTGCTACCATATAGCAAATGCATGGGCACACTGTTTCAAGACAGCCAGAGGCCCTGCTTTCTCTAGAACAGAACCTGTCCTCTCCACCCTCTCTCCACATCTAAGTGGTTTGAAAGTGCATTATGATGATGGCTAAATTAGGCTGCCTCCAAAATTGCGGGGTTTCACCACTTGCTAGCCCCAAGAAGGGCTTAGAAGTTAGCTGAGAAAGCCGATTGACTCTGAAGGAATGTGGTGTTCATGACAAGAGATGCTGCAGCAGAAAAGAGGGAGTCCAGTTGGGCTCACAGATGCTCCAGTGAATGCCGGCAATCAAAGACGGGTTATATCTCCGTGGGGGCCACACAGGACAGAAGGGCAGCAGATCAGAGACCTCGCATACCTAACATGCCCAACAGAGGACAGCGATGGAGAAAACCATGAATTAAAAATTTTAAAACGAAACAAACTCAGAAAGCACACGAGACTGAATTTCCTGGAAAGGCTAGAATTTCATTTTCTGTCATCAGGTGGATTAAGTTGATAGAAAAAATAAAGACCTATTTCTGGTGTAGGGCTTCCAGGCCAGGTTGGGGGCGTACAAAGGTCAGAATTCATGCCAAAAGGCGGGCTGGATGGTACCCTGAGGCCTGGTTATTCCAGGTGGGGTCTGAGGACTAGCAGCAAGGGCCTTCCCTTGGCAGTCTGCTCCAGATTCAGGCTCAGGTTTCACCCTAGACCTCAGGAACAGTGTGTGCATTTTAACAAGATCCCAAGGTGATTCAGGTGCATATTAAAGTTTGAGAAGCAATGCCTAAAGGGATGAATCAGGTTTCAAATTCCTTCTTTTTTTTTCTTAGCAGTTGAAGTTTTCAACAAAATCTTTAGAAGTCCAGGAAAAGCAGAATGGCTCAGTTGAATTTGGGGTGGGGTACGCCCACATCCCTTTGCTTCTCTCTCAGGACAGCCATTGAGGCACATCTGAGGATCTCTAAAACCCCACAGGTAGGGAAACGGATAGTAACCCCAGTGCAGATCCAAGACTTCCGAGGCTGCTCATAAAGACCCACAACCTTAAGATCCACACACACTTACCTAGGGTTTCCAGGGCTGGCTCATGTGGCAAGGTGACCCTGGCTGAAGGGACTGTCCTCACTGATCCAGCGCAGACCTGTACAGCAGGCCTGGAGTTTTAGCCAGGTGGGAGCCCTCTCTAGCTTTTTTTCTGTGTTGAGGAGCTTGCTCCTACGATCATAGGTAAGAGTTGGGTTCTGTCACGTGGGAGATAGGCAAGTCTTCAGAAGAAGGGTAAAGAGGGCGTGTGTCGTAACTTGGGGACTGGACTTAAGTTTTCAATGAGCTTGAAGCCTTTACTTCTAAGATTCAGGTCTTGTCCCTCACCCTCGGGTAAGGGTGGGGGAAGGTGAGGACAGAGCAGCAGGACATTAAGGCTACACACATCCCTCAATGTGAAACGTTAGCTGTGCTTCCTCAAGGATTGGATTAAAATGGGTGAAAGGGGACTATGGTGGTGTGTTTGGGGACAGAGAAGACTGGAGGGCTCTGATCTACAACTTACATCCTATTCAGGAGAGGGCACTAGCCTATCCACTTCCGGACTAAGCTGTGCAAGGATCTCAGTGTTGTCAGGTTCCCAGAGAGGCCACTGCTGACCTCAGTGAGGGCCTAGCAGTAATGCTGCTGGATGTCCTGCTGAGATAGAAACTGGAGAGGACCCCACCTAGTGGATCTGCTGACCGGTGGTAACGATAATAGGTGATGACAACAGGGCACAGTTCAGGTTGGGAAACTTACACTGGCCTGTACTGTGTGAGGCCTTGATCAACCTTCCCAGCAAGGAAATCAAGAACTGGCATATCTGATAGTTCTGCTCTGAGCAACAAAGTGAAGAGAAGGCCGACCCTGGTGACTGTGTGAGCAGCAGTTGCCCAGGAGCCAGCCCACACGGACCAAGGAAGTGCAGGGTGAGCCAAGGCCTGAGGGGCACAGCCAGCACACTGGGGAACAGCATGCGCTCTGCTCAAAGGTGACGCAAGAGCCTGTCAGTATTTTAGCTCAAGCAGAGACCCACCAATGGCCATCTAGGCTGGAACTAGTTCTCTCTTCCCAACTGATCACAGAGCTAAGTTTTCAAAGCCTGGATGTCTTTGGAATCCCTCCAAACACATTTCACTGCTGTCTTGCAAGATTCTTAAAAGTATGGCTAACTTTGAAAACAGTAAGACTCTTTCACAGTTCACTAGTATTTCACTTGGTCTAACTGATCCATAGACTAGGCACAGGACCTGCAAAATGGGCTGTTTTTTGGGGTTTATATAAACATATGTGTACACACATCACAGTCCGAGAAACTGGGACCATAAAGTTGCTATTAACTGGAGATTTTACATATCACACACTGCAAGGATAATCTCTTACCTGGGCTTTTTGGAGAAATAAACTGTCAGTATTAAGGTTACCACTTTGTAGTCCTCTCTGAATCTGAAGCAGAGTGGGCATCACCACCCCAAATCCTCAAGACTGAAGAATGAACAAGAGAAGGGGGAATACAACCATGGACCAAAGCAGACCTATTATTATTGTAGTAATGGGAGAACTTGTAACATTGATATAAAGATAGTGGTTACCAGAGGTTCTGAGGGGAGGGGAGGGAAGAATAGATAGAACTTAGAGCATTTTTAGGGCATCGGAATTGTTCTCCATATTGCAATGATGGATACAGGTGATTATACATCTTGCCAAAACGTGTAAAATTGAACAGTGAAAGTGTAAACCATAATGTAAACTACAGACCATAGCTAGAAGCAATGCTTCAATGACTGTTCATCAATTATAACAAACATACCATACTAAAGGAAGATATTAATAGGGGAAAATGTGAGGGGGAGGGGATGAGGTATATGGGAATTCCCTATATTTTCGATGTAACTTTTCTGTAATCTAAAACCTCTTTTAAAGGAAAAAGTTAAAAACAGATTACCACTTTGTAACTCTGCTTGACTGTGGGATAGGTCAAGCTGCCCACACCTAAGTCCTGGGGTCCAGACCTGAGTCACAAAAAGCCCACACCCTGAGACCTTGGCCGCAGCATGCCAGGCACTTGGTCAAGCCTCGTCTCTAATGGCTGGAGGCAAATTCCTAAACCCCATCAGGACTGCCACTAAGAAACACCCACAGCCCACTTGCCACTAGCCACTGGTCCTCTCCAATCACAGGAACAATGCTGGGGCTTTGCCTCCCTTTTATCCTGCCACATTCCCCCATGAACCTTATTTTGCCCCAACAAGAGACAGCTGCAAAGACCACAAGGTGCAGACATGGCTCAAGTGGTTAGGCACCTGCCTCCCATATGGGAGGTACCAGGTTTGGCTCCCAGTGCCTCCAAAAGACGACCAACAAACAACAAAGACAATAAGCGAAAACAAGCAAAACAAAGCAAAAACAAACGAGCAGGAAGCGGATGTGGCTCAAGTGGTTGGGTGCTCGCCTCCCACATGGGAGGTCCTGGGTTCATTTCTGGTGCCTCCTAAAGAGAAAACGAAACTGATAACGAGCAGACAACACACACAAACAACGAGAAAAACAGCAAGCAAACAGACAAGGGAGCCATCTCCGGAGGAAAAAAAACTAAAAAATAAATAAATAAATAAATAAATAAAAAACAACAAAAAAAAACCCACAGACACTTCAATTTACATAAAATTATCTCACTCCATTTTATTTAAGATTTTTTTCTCCAGTTAGTAAAAGAAAGATGTGTCTCTCTTTATACATATGTACAAGTTCAGTTATAAAAATAGACAGCACATTCAAAGAGAAAAAAGGCTTGGCATTTTTCTGATTCCCTCTAAATAGCATCTGTACACAGGAGTCTGGGTTTGGGCAGGGGAATCTTACTGATTTAAATTAAATGATTCCCCTACAAGCCCTACTCCAAAAAAAAGTTTTAAAAATCAATCTATTTAAACTCAATTCCGCGATTTTCAGGTGTGCAAATTAGAGGCTGGCCTGCCCGGAAGCACCTACTCCACCAGGGACATCAGGCTGGGGCAGGCAGAAACACCTCCCATGCAAAAACCATCCCTTCGCCTCTCTTGGAGGGCAGCAAGCTCAGGCTGGTGGCGCTGAGGCTGGGAGGGTCGGTGCTGAACTTGCCCTATCTCCATCCTTTCCACCTCACTCCTGCAGTCCCTTCCTTTCTCAGTGCAATACAGACAGTGCATACAGCCAAGCAGGGGGCTGAAGGACAAGGGCTGGGGGAGACTGTGCATTCAGGAAGGGCAAAGAGGAGTCTGCAAGAGGGGCAGTAAGGATGCCCTGCTGACTGAGGTGGCTCCTGGTCTCTTTACTGGCTTCTGGGAGTCCCCTGGGTGAGGGCTGCTGCTACTGTTGCTGGTGGGACCTGAAGGTTCTGTAGTGGTGAACCATGCAGGACAGGGGAGGAAATGCTGGGAAATCAACTGCCTATGGGTATGCTTCCTCTAGCCTTCTGTTATCCTTACATGCCACCACCTTCTCTCACACTCACTGCTCTTTTCAACAATGGGACACTGGCAAATGGGGTATGGAGACCTGGGAAACTCCCCAGAGACTGAGGATGCCAGGTACATGATTTCCTCCCTTCCTAGCCCTACAGAAAATCACAACCCTAAGAGAATATGCCACCAAGGAAGGTTCTCCACAGCACTTGCAGAACTTTTTTGCAAGGGACATCACCAGAGCCAAAGAGTGGAATGGGGATGGAGCAGTGTGCCTGAGCATCTAGAGGGGGTCTATATCAGGCCTTTTCCCAGTAAGAGGTTTAAGACTTGGCTATGAAGTTCATTTGAGATATGGTGAGGCTGACCCCTGTCCCTGGGCCTTCTTCCTTTAGGCAACCCCAGGGCACTCCTTTGGAGACACAGGTGATTAAAGTGCTCACACCAATCACCTGCCTGTCCTTCCCTTGCTCCAACCGGTCATCTCCACCCTCTGACTTAGGATGTAAGATGCTGCACTGGGCAAGCCATCCAAACACCATTCGCTGGCAAGGACTCTAGCTCCTGGTTTGGTTGAAGGAAGATGGAGGGCCCAGGTGGTTACCGTCCTCCAGAGGGGTTGGTGCCTTTCCCCTGTTTCCGGACCAGGGAGTCTGTGGTTAAGCTGCTGGTCATGTGGAGGCTCTTAGGAGTCCCGGGAACATTATTTCCTTTGCTCAAAGGGGAGCTCAAGGGAGAAGAGGCGCTTGAAGGTCCAAAGTCAGCAAGGCCAGCAGGCCGAACAAGGGATGTCTGCAGAGGACTGCTGGCGGAGATTCCTGTGAGCACGGGGAGAGAGACAAGAGTGTAAACACTAGTCCTGCCTGAGGCACTGTGCAGCCTGAGGCCTTGCTAAGGGGCATATGGAAGGGAGGTGAGGTGGTTTAAGAGCCCCTCCATGCTGCTCCTTGCCAGTCCTACTAAGCCCTTCAGGGCATGTTTGTTTGCTCTTCCTGCCTACTATCTTTTCAGTTAAGAGGGATGGGTTTTCAAGAGAAAAACCACATCCACCAAGCCCTCTCCAGACTACCTCATCCACATGGAGTAAGATGTCATCTTCGTGCTCAAGCACAGAGCAGCTGTTCTACAATCCTGGAAGCCAAGGCTGTAACTTATTAGGCACAAATGCATTTTCTTTTATTCTTTCCTGGGACACCACTTGTGAATAGCTGCTTCCTTCCACATTTCAGAAGATATTCTCCACTCCCCAGTCAGTCAAGCCAGAGGGGACAACACTGCACACACTCTAGCCTGTGTCTATACTAGTGAAGTCCTTGTGTTGAGCATGGTTGCCCCTGCTCTCCAAGCCCTGCCACTTCAAACACCCAGTTCAACACTCTTTTTCCTAGTATGAACCAAACCCACCTACATCTGGTAACATGTTATCTAACATGAGTCTTCATCTGTTTCTTGTGCACTGGTTTTACTTCCCTAAAAAAGCATTCTAAGTGCTTGGTGGGCAGACACTGCCTCTCTTTTCATCCACAGTGGGACTGTGGGTAATCTCTGAATCAGTCCTTTCCCGTGTTCTCCATTCCCAGTTAACAAGCACTGTTGGTTTTTCTTGTGACACTCTACCATCTGCTGCCTCCTTTACCCCTCTTGCCTCCTCAGTCCAGGTTTCCATGAGAAACCCTGATGAGTGTCACATTCTTCCCATCCATGGGTGAGATCCTGCCACAGTGGCCTTGACTATTACATGATTTTTGTTTTCCAAGGATGTGACAAGCTGGAAAAAGGTTAAGAGACATTAGGCTAGGCTATTATACATCATATTTGCTGAATGAACAAATCAATGAATGCAGGGAATCCTGCAGTAGGGGCAAGGGGAGGTAAACAAACATTTATTAAACCCTTATTATATATAGGCCACGCACTTTCCATTCATAAATGCATTTCCTTCCTCCAACAATTCTATGAACTGGATATTAAGGCCGTGTTTTCAAAGGGGAGCGAGGTCTGTAAATGAACACTTTGATACCACTCTTTCCCCTTCTCATCACTCTTAGAAGTCTGCACCCCACTGCTACCAGTATCTTTCACTTGTCATGGTCATGGCAGTACTTCCTTTCTCTAACTTTTTGAGGTCCCTTGTCATATACCCAATAAAGTGAAGGACTTTAGCTGAGCTGAAAGCACCCCCTCAGTCTCACCATGGCTTTCCAACTTTGACACTCACCGCTCCTTTTCGGCATAACCTCACGACCTGCTCAGTGAGTCACAACATGCCTTCCCAACTTTTTGTCACCATCCTAAATCCTTCCTCACCCTTCTCCTCCTCTCTGAATCATAGACTGGCAGCCTTCTCAACCTCGGGTCCAGTGGTTCCTTCTTTTTCTGACCTACAACCACAATTAAGGGCCTTCCCTCTCTTTTCACTTATCTGCCTACTGCCTTATATTGCTTTTAAACACATTCCAATTCCATGTACAGCTCCTCTTTCCTACTTCTGTAATACTCTCAAGAGCAGGGTCCATGTGTTACACTCCTACACACACAGAAGAAACGTTAACTATGCTAACGTGGATGACTGAAATGTGGGTCTCAGAGAAAACTCTAGGAGAAAAAAATCACTTCTCAAGCCAGGGAAAATTCTGAATTTTCAAAGTAGTACAGTCCAGAAATCTGGCTCTCTTTCTTACCTTTTCTAATTCAAAGGCAGAACGATACGAAGTCTCGAGGGCAAGGGAAGAGTTAAGACTGCTCAGTGTGATGAAGGAGAACCGCAATTTGGGCTCTGGGAAGTAGGTTCCTGGCCTGGGGGGTATCCAACCCGTTCCACGTAGCAGAACACTCAATAGCCCCAAGAAAGAAGCCTCCACTACCCTGGGGCTCCACACCTTTAGACACGTTGTACCCGTATGCAGCATAGGCGGCTGCTGAGGCTGCTGCAGCCCCTGCTTTGGCTCCTGCCATTGCGGCAGCACTGCCCGCCGTGGACTTCCGGCTCCGGCCTTTCCCAGCTCCTTTGGCTGTGCTTCCTGAACCTTTGGGGCGGCCTCGGCTTCGGGCTGAGTGACCACGTCCTGCAGCTGGCATTTCCTGAATGGAAATTCCTGTGGGAACAAATAGGCAAAGAGGAAAAAATGATTCTCTTCAAATGTTACCATCATCTTACCCTGATAGAGAAAGCTGGCTCTCAGGGTGTGTGTTTCAGGACTTGGAGGCCTAGGTCTCCTTTTACAGAGTTAACAAGAACTCTAAACAGCTAAAAACAGCTTGACAACTCAAATTGCTTTTCATTCTACAGAGGCTCCGTGACTCCTGAATTTCTTGTTTACACTAGAATTGTTACTAAATGAATCCCAGGGGCTTTACCTACACACTCCAGAGAGTGTACTACTGGTCTTATAGACTCAAGTTTTAAACCTAGAGCTCCCAAAGATACAGTATCAACACTGGACCCCATACAACAAAGTGAGGAAAGACCTGGAAGAGTTAATTTTTACAAATAACTAGCAAAAATAAGGGTGAAAAATTAAAGAGATGATCAGAAAACAAAGAAGGTTGACATCTTTATAAAATTCTTATTTTACTTTCCCTAAACTTTCTGTCTCCTTTTCACTGGACAGGGCTGTTGAAAAAATGGCACTTTAAATTCTCCTTTTTGTTCTATTCCACTCTGCCTTGAAGAAAGAAGAAGATGCCATTATCGAAGGAGAAATCAGGACTTCACCTACCACCAAATCAATGCTTTTCTCAAGGCAGCACACCAGCCCCATGCTGTGTGAGGCAGCAGCACCACTGTGACAGTTTGAAGTTCTTTTATGAATCCCCAAAAAAGAAAGATTATGTTTTTGAACTAATCCATTCTTGTAGATGTGAGACTCTTTTGATTTGGACTACGTCAGTGAGGTGTGGCTCAGGTTGAGTCTCCATCCTCTGGCTGGGTCTGATAAAAACGGAGACACACAGAGAGAGACACACACAGAAAAAGGGAGCTGCCATAATATATTGATCCTGCCATGTGAGACAGAGTAGAAAACAAGCCCTGAAAGGCTCAAGAAGCTAAGGCCCAGGGAGAGATAAGCCATAGGCCTGATAGCTCACAGTTGAACTCAGGACCCTGAAAAAGCAGAGCAGCAGAGACTGACAGAGGTCTGGAAAGAGACAAGCCCTATGCCGGGTTACCCACAGCTGAGCTCAGGGAGACAGGAGATTCTGGAGGGGAAGGCAGAGATCGGCGGCTATCTTTGCCATGTGACAGGACACTAGGATCAACAGTGGCTGACTTTGGTGAGAAAGCATCTCTGATGGTGCCTTGATTTGGACTTTTCATGGCCTCAGAACTGTAAGATTTTCCCCAATTAAGTTTCCCATTATAAAAGCCAACACATTTCTGGTACTTTGCATCGGCAGCCTTTAGCAAACTGAAAAAACCACTTACCATTCACGGTGTCCGAGACGGACCCGGTTATGGACGCGGGAGAGTTGGTGGCTCGGGACTGTGGGGCTGAGGAGGCTGGGTCATCCACAATGACCAGCATGTCACTGCTGCTCTCATCGGGGGGAATGGAGCCAGTATGCAGCTCACTGCTGATGGAAATCTAGAGGAAGAAGGGTCTGAGATGAGCACCAGCTCACAGTGCCCATAGCACCCCCCAGGAGGCAGCTGCCCAAAGGCCCAAGCTTCACAGGTCTTGCCACTATTTCCCTCTCCTGTCTGACTTCAGTGCTGAGGATTAGATTTAACAGAATAAGCAGTGGCCAGAGAAGCCAGACAGACCTCATTTAGTTTTCTCCTTATGGGTCCCAAGGCAGGACTCCAGGAGAGGCAAAAGCTGCCATACTATGTCCCTGCTCCAAGATCCCAACTGCTGCAAAGAAGGTTATCTAAAAGGAGCCTCACCTCACTGAAAGGGCTGGGCATGGCAGAGTCCACACTAATGAAGGAGTCATCCCCATCAGCAGAGAGGTTGGAGTTATCAGCCGAGGGAACAAATGGGATTACCAGGTTCACACCCTCCTTTCTCTTTTTCCCATCCAATTCATCTTCCTTCTTCTTCTAGAAACACACAAATCAGGAAATACAGAAAAAGCATAAGGATAGGCTTTAAAAGAAGATAGGGGGGCAGATGTGGCTCAAACGGTTGGGCGTCCGTCTCCCATTTGGAGGGACCTGGGTTCGATCCCCAGGACCTCCTGGTAAAGTAAAGAAAAAATATAGAAGGTGTGTGGGCCGCCAGGCCCCACAAGTGGGTGTGCCAGGCCCCACCCAGCCACACAGCAAGATGATGACATAACAGGAGAGTGACACAGGGGAGAGCCAAGACACACTGAAAAACCAGGAACTGAGGTGGCGCAGGTGGTAGGATGCCTCTCTCCCACATTGAAGGTTCCCAGGATCGAATCCTGGTGAAGACAGGAGGAGAAGGATGAGAAGAGATGGCAGGAAACAGACACAGAGAATTGCCCAGCAAATGGACACAAAAACAGCAAAAATGCGGGGGAGAGGGGGCTTTAAAATGGATAAAAGTAAATAAATAAATAAATCTTAAAAAAAAAAAAAAAGATGGGGGTAGGGGAAGTGGGTATAGCTCAGTGGTTGAGCACCTGCTTCCCATGTACAAGGTCCTGGGTTCAATCCCTGGCACTTCCTAAAAATAAATAAACAAAAATGAAAAAAGAGAAGATGGGACTAGGAAGTAAAACTGACAAAACCTTCATTCTTTGTATTATAAACTTTTTTAAAATTTTTTTATTTTTAGGTACCAGGGGCTGGGGACTGAACTTGGAGAAACATCTATTCAAGTCCTGTGCCCATAGCTAAATTGGGTTATCTTTTTAAATGCTGAGCTGTAGAAGTTCTTCATATATTCTGATGTTAAATCCTTAATGATTTTTTTTTTTTAAAAGATTTATTTATTTATTTATCACCCCCCTTGCTGCTTGTGTTTGCTGTGTCCATTCGCTGCGTGTCTTCTCTGTGTCTGCTTATCTCCCCCTTGCTGCGAGGTCTTGCTGCATCAGCCCACCGCGCTGCGCGGGCTGGCCTGCCCTCACAAGGAGGCCCCAGGAAGCGAACCCGGGGCCTCCCATATGGTAAACGGGAGCTCTATTGATTGAGCCACACCCGCTTCCCAGATAATATGATTTCCAAATATTTTATCCCATTCTGCAAATTGTCTTTTCACTTTTTTTTTTTTTAAGATTTATTTACTTTTATCCATTTTTACCGCCCCTGTCCCATTTTTGCTGTTTTTGTGTCCATTCGTTGGGCAATTCTCTGTGTCTGTTGCCTGCCCTCTCTTCTCATCCTTCTCCTCCTGTCTTCACCGGGATTCGATCCTGGGAACCTCTGATGTGGGAGAGAGGCGTCCTACTGCCTGTGCCACCTTAGTTCCTGGCATGTTTTGGCACGTCTCGTTTTGGCTCTCCCTTGTGTCACTCTCCTGTTACATCATCATCTTGGTGTGTGGCTTGGTGGGGCCTGATGGCAGACCCGCTTGTGGGGCATGGTGGCCTGAGTGCCTTCTATATTTTTCTTTGTTTTTATTGGGAGATCCCGGGGAGCAAACCCAGGTCCCTCCATATGGGAAACGGACAGCCAACACTTGAGCCACATCTGTCCCCCTTCACTTTCTTGATAATGTCCTTTGATACAAGTTTTTAATTTTGATGGGGTCCAATTCATCTATTTTTTTTGTGTGTGTGTGTGTGATTTTGGTGTAAAGTCTAAGAATCCATTGCCTAACACAAGGTCCTGAAGGTTTAGCCTTCTTTTAAAATATGCATAAGGAGAACAAAGAGCCTCACAATACTCAAGGAATAATGTTTTCCCCCATTATTTCCTCAATTGACATGTAAACTCTTAAGGGTTGCGCAACTGACCTACATTAAATAGTTCTAGAACCAAAATTCGGTAAGGCTCTGCCACAGATCACAGAATTGTGCTTGGATATAGCTGTATGAAGTACAGCTATATCTAAGTACATTTGTGTCTACACCCATATTAGGGTTACCATGTGAGTCTTTGTGCAGTTTATATTATCACTGTGTACTTATTTATTTATTTAATCACTGTATTTGCTGAAATTTCTGTACTTAGAACAGGGATAACATTCTAATGAAAACTCTGTAAACCCTACAATATTCTATATGGAAAAAACACCTTCTTTTCTTCTTTGACATTCTGAGTGATAGTTATTTTTATTCTAAATAGAATAAGTGATGAGCCAAAAAAAAAATTTTTTTTCCCAGGTACCAGGGCTGGGGATTGAACCTGGGACCGCATATTCAGGAAGATGGTGCTCAACCACTGAGCCATATCAGCAACCCTAAGTTTTTTTTTTGTTTGTTTGTTTGTTTGTTGTTTGTTTTTTTGTTTTTGGGAGGCACCGGAATGGACCTGGAGACCTCCCATGTGGGAAGCAGGAGCTCAACCACTTGAGCCACATCTGCTCCCATGAGTTAGATATTTGAGGGTGGAGTTGGAGTTGTGAAAGAGAGCATAGGGAAATGGATAGAGATGGCAGTCCAGGCTAGGAGGGTCTGCAGTCTTTATTCCAAGGATTTTTCAGTTTTGTAAATTCAGTGAGTACCAGGGGTGTCCTTCAGGCTAGAAATGGTTCTGCTCAGCAGCAGATCCAATTGAGGGTATGGATCTACAACAGGAAGCACTGGTAAGTCTACTGGAAAATGATGTAACACAGACAGGATCCTAGGCTGCTGGGCCAAAGGGACGTGAGGCCCCAATACAAGCTTGGATACAGGGAAGAAGCTGACCTCTGCTTACAAAAGAGAACCATTTTTTTTTTTTTTTAGGAGGTACCAGGGATTGAACCCAGGACCCAGGACCTCATACAGGTGCTTTAAAAAACAAACAAACAAACAAACAAACAAACAAACAAACAGTTTTAACGTGGCCAGACAATAAGCTTCTGGCAAACCAAACAGGCCACAGAAATGGGTTATGGACCAGGGTAGAATTAGAGGGACCAGAATTATGGAGATGCCTGAAGCTCAGGTGGCTATCTTGTTTAAGACTTGAGTCCAGCCAGGACTAATGAAGATGGGAAGGGCAGTACAATCAAAGGTAGGCCAAACCCAGCAGAAAAAATTAGGAAGCACTTCCTGGAAGGTAGTAAAATGATGCCAAACCAACAGCCTTGGGCATAAGTCTGGGAACCTGGTCAGTGCTAATGGGCTGATCCTGAGTAAGAATAAGACCTGCAGGCCTTGCTTCCAATTTACACATCAATGAAGACCAAGGATAAGAATTACTGATACAGTATTTTGGTAGAAACAGCAAGATAAGGAGAAATGAAGGAAAACTATTTCCCACTTAGCAGCTAGCCTGATGGGCTCAGGCAGGGAAAATCAGAAGGGAAATGAAAAAGAGCTCAAACCCTTGGTGTGTACTGGAGAAAAAGAGATGAACAGACTGGCCAGCAATTTATTTTTCCAACTGTAGATGATCCTGAATAGTATACTAGAGAATTCTGGCAGGACTGGCTCTAATCATCTTTCAGGCCCTTTGAAAGAGTCTATGAAATCTAATAATCTAAGAGTAACTAAAATCCATCGCATCCATAGTTATTTAGCCTCATGCTTTGAGGCAGTCACAGGTCTACTGGGGATAAATGTTTCTCCTCATCACATGTCAATCATCAGAGAACTGCTGCTAATCACACATGGTTAGAGCTGGATACTAACCAGTTAACCGAGTGATGACAAGCCATGGAACTCCTAAGCCTCGACCGCAAGCACCCCTGCCCTCCCCCTGGTCCCTTGTCTCCCACCCCAGAGATACCTTCTCTGCGTACTTTTCCCGCTTGCGTTTGCGCTCCTTCACTCGATTGGTTTCTTCCTGTTGCCGTTTCTCTTCCTGTCGCAGTCTCACTACCAAGAAAATTTAAAAAGATCATCTGAAACTAAAGTGGCCTTATCCTCTGATGTTTATGTTCCAAGGTATGACTTCTACCTATTTAGGGCAGTTAATTTTTAATTATTATGGGCCTTTATTTGCCTTGTCTCTAGTTCTCTTTTCTTTTCAGCCACTTATATCTGAGTATTGCACAGACCAAGTGTGATTGCAGGAGGTAGTGGCAACCATGTGCACTATGAACTTATTTTCTAATGTGATACTGTGGAAAGTCCTCAGAATGCTCACAGGTAACCCAGAAATACATGGGAGAAGAGTTTGTATGTTACAGCAGTGCTTGTCTATCTTCTCCACAGAAACATGTACTCTGTACTCTGACCACAACACAGTAAATTCAAAACTGCTGGGAGTCTATGGATAGATATAGCCTTCCTGTTGCAAGCTAAAAATTTATTTGATGTCACATTTGCCTTCTATTCCATAACATATCCTTGTTTGGGTTTAATATAAAATATTATATAAAAATGTTTCCCCCAAATATTTTCTTGGCCTATAGCAAAATACCCCTGTCATTCTCAGATATGTGGGGCTAGAGAAATATCTTTTACAAGTGAGGAGAAAGCATTAATAGGTTTAGAATACGTACATTTCTTCTCCAACTCTTCATCATCTAGAAGAAGACTAACCACCTCTTTGGGTTTCAAGGTATCTGGTTTGAAGTTCCCACCTGAAATCACCATCCGCTGAATCTATACCAAAGCAGACAAAATGTCACCTCCAGGCACCTACAACCTTATGGTAAATATCCAGAAAGAAATGAACAATCTTTTTAACCCGCTCTTTAGGTAAGGGCTCTGGTTTCCTTATTTCTTTTGTGTTTGTGTGACTGGCACATCCAACAGAAAGGATGAGAATTTCTTTGTTTGGAAATGTTAACTGATAGCTAGAAGATCCAATAATACTGAATCAGAATGGAAACAAACAAAAAAATCATCATCTCTTTGGAAACTAGCAAGTTTGGCATACAATTCAGAGGCAGATCAAGTTGACAGTACTAGGATAAGAGCTCAAAACGTCATTTCTTTTTCATCTAAATGTCAAACATGAGGCCCATTTCTGGTGTCAAAGTCTAGACTGTGGACATCATTCTGGTGGAAAGGAATAAGAATGGTCAGGATGTCTGAGACTACTTGTTGTACAGGACTCAATTTCAATTTTTATTCAGAAGAAATCCTAGCTCCTTCATGACCAATGCAAGGCAAAAGAACCTTAGTCTTAGCCCAGTCAATCTGGTTTGGAATTTCTATTTTCTCCACTAGTATAGTAATCCCTTTGACTAGTTTTTACCTCACTCTTTTCCTTGGCTCTTTGCAAAATGCGTTCTTCAATGGTGCCTTTGCAGATAAGTCTGTACACAGTAACCTGCTTTGTTTGCCCCAAGCGGTGGGCTCTGTCCATGGCCTGTTGGTCCACAGTGGGGTTCCAGTCGCTATCATAGAAAATCACCTGCAGAGACAGTACGAGAGTACAATAAGACAGAGGAATTCTCAGGGCAAGACCAGCAATCAAACCACTCTGTAATAATAGTATGATGCCAAATTTCTTTCTACGATATTAAGACAGAGAAGATATCTATCTACTCATAAGCCATTCCCTCACTTACCCTGAGCAAGAGAGACATACTTCTGGCTTTTGTCAGGGTGTTCATTTAAAAAGAGGGAGTGACAACAATATTAATTATAATACTTAGTGCTTACTATTTGCCAGGCATTGTTCTAAGTGCTTTATGTGTATTAACTCATTTAAACTTCACAACCACCATTTAGGTACTATTAAGACTCTCGGGAAGCAGATGTGGCTCAAGTGATTGGGCTCTCGTCTACCATATAGGAAGTCCAGGGTTTGATTCCTGGGGACTCCTGGTGAAAGGTGAGCTGGCCTGAGCAGAGTGCTGGCCCATGCGGAGTGTTGGCCCGCACTGAGAGCTGGTGCAGCAAGATGACACAGCAAAAAAAAAGAGAAACATAAAGAGAGATAATAAGAGATGGAGCAGAGCAGGGAGCTGAGGTGATGCAAGACATTGAGCAGCGCCTCTCCACTCTGGAAGGTCCCAGGATCAGTTCCCAGTGTCACAGACACAGAAGAACACACAGAGAGCAAACAACGAGTGCAAAACAAGGGGGCGGGGGGGATAAATAAATAAATTTTAAAAAACAAAAAACAAAACAAAAACAAAAACAAAACTCTCTTTTAATAGATAAGGAAACTGAGATACTGAAGAATTAGAGAATTTAGCCCAGATCACACACTCTAAGAAAATAGTGGGCCAGGGATGTGAGGAGATGTGAAAGTCTTCCCTTTAACACTGGGCCCTCTGGGGTAAGAGATAGGTATGGCTCTTTCTTGGCATCCTCAGGGAGAAATGCTCCCATCAACAGGGTCATTTCCTGTCTCATGAATTCCTTGGAAGCAAAGTTTAAAGGGTTCCCTGAAAGCTACTTCCAGTTTGCAGAGCAATAAACAAGCAACAGCAGCAACAACAAAATGTAAACACCCCTTGCCCCCAAATGATCCTAAAACCAACAGACTCCTGGTCGTTCTTGAGGCTGCTATCTACCACAGTGGGCCTACTGAAAGAAGTCCAGTTTAAAATGGCCCCCATTTCTCATGCATTCTCCTCTATAGCCAATCAAATCACCAAAACCATGCAGTGCTTCTTGAGAAATGAGCCTGTTCTTTCTACAGTCCCACTGTCACTATTCTGGACCAGGTGCTCATCCCTTACCCAGCCTCCTACATCTGGATCCCTAATGCTCTGTTATTCTAGCAGGCTTCCCTTATCTCAGTCTCCTCTTCATCTACCATGGTACCACTGTAGACTACCACTCCATTTCTCTGCTAGTTATGCCAAGACCAAACTTCCCTAAATAATTGGGCCCTGCTTTAGTAAGCCAACTTCCTATTCTTTCTTAAGACAAACATGTCCCCTTTAGTCAGACAGGTCTCTTCATTGTTTCTCACTTACATCATATTTGTTTGGAACTTTTTGCTCAAGCTGTTTCTCTGACCTAGAATCCCTCAACTCTTTTTTTCTATTGGTCCTGTAAGGTTTGCATTAAGCTTCATCACTTTCAGGAAGGCCTTTTTGATTTCTCTTGCCTTGGTTGATGTCTCCTTTTCCTGAATTCCTATTAGAAATAAAAATCGTGGCTGAAATCTGTTGAGCACTTACTATATGTCTGGTACTCGTGTGCATAGAAACCTCCCTGAATTCTCCCAAAAACCCTATGTATTTCCTCCATCTTACAGACAAGGAAGAGACTGGCCTAAGATCACAGTGAGTGGCTGGCTTGGGGTTTGACCCAATGGTCTCCTCCCCCTCTATAATCTGCACTATTAACAAAACCTTGCATTCCTACCTTGGTCCAAGTCTTCAGTTTAATTACTATCTTCTCTGGGTGTCCAATTATTTGACATGTACTATTTTTTAAAATCTTCCCATTTAGTCTTATTTGAGGACAGATATTCTCCCTTAGTGCAAAGCAAAATTCAGCAAATAATTCTTGGTTAATACTGGAATCTCTAATGGATTGATCAACACCAGAAAGAGCCTAAAAACGTAACCTAAAGAGTTCATCTGTCTTTCAACTCTTTATGCTGCTTTTCCTATTAAGACTAATCCCTAAGTAATTTATTTGCTTTCTCACTTAAAAACAGAGGTAATTCTTTAAATCATTCTCTGCAGAATTCAGGGACAAGATGGACATAAGAAATGAGCATTTTCAACTGCTCTTGCCTCTACTAATAAGAACTTCCACTATATCTCTTTCATGGTGCCCCTTTCAACTGGCTTTCCTAAGAGGTATAATCACTAAATTTTTTTTTCCAAAGATTTATTTATCCCCCTCCCTGCACCCCCGTCATCTGCTCTCTGTGTTCATTTGCTGTATGTTCTTCTGTGTCTGCTTGTCTTCTCTTTAGGCGGCACCGGGAACCGATCCTGCGACCTTCCGGAGTGGGAGAGAGGCACTCAATCTCTTGCACCACCTCAACTCCCTGGTCTGCTGCGTCTCTTATTGTCTCTCCTCTGTGTTTCTTTTTGTTGCATTATCTTGCTGTGCCAGCTCTCTGTGCGGGCCAGCACTCCACATGGGCCAGCTTGCTTTCACCAGGAGGCCCTGGGAATCGAACCTTGGACCTCCTATATGGTAGACAGGAGCCCAATCGCTTGAGCCACATCCGCTTCCCTATCCCTAAATTTTTAACATAGGGTAGAATCACTGGGGGAGAAAGATGTAATATGCCTGGGGAAAAAAAAAAAAGCCAACGAGAAAGCTTATTATTACTCCACAGTGCACAGTGTCCACAGACCTAAGATTTAGAAGTACACAATGATTGTCACATGTAGAGAAATATAGCAAACCTGATCACAGAACATTTGTGTTTCAATAAGCCATGCAAAATTCTAGCAAATTCTGTTTAAAATTTTTAGGGTAAACAAAGGAAGGCAGAGGTCACTTAAAGGAGACCTCCAGCTGGACTAAGGGGGAACATTACTTGCCTAACATACCTAAAATGATTATGTATGTGGAACCTGGGGGCTGATGTCATACCTGAAAGACAGTACCTTGAGTTGTTCATGCCTAAGGCAATGGCTCAGCATGAATTCATAATGGGGAGTCCTATTATGAATCATTTCATAGTTGCTTCCTTAACATTTACATTTTTTCCTGGAAGTCTCAGTGGAACCCTGATTCAACCTGGGTTCTTTTGGGTTCATAAACAATAAAAAGATTAAAGCCTAAGGAGGTAGGTTTGTAATTTTAACTTCAAAGCAATAAAAACACACACAAAAAACAAAACAAAATTAGTGGCTACTTATGCTTTAGATGGATTAAAAGAGGTGGGGAATGGGGGAGGTGGGATGTAGCTCAATGGTTGAGTACCTGCTTCCCATGTACAAGGTCCCAGGTTCAATCCCCAGTACCTCCTTAGAAACAAAATAAAAAACCCAGGAAAAAAGAATATAAAATATATATACGCTGAATAATAGAGAACTACAAACCATGCTGGGTGTATGGTTACTATCTAACTTGATGACAAAACACGCACTGACTCTGCCATAACAAGAACAGGGGAGAGTGCTGGAGCAGACAATGCCTGCATGCGTGCTACAGTGGGAGAAATATGACATCTTTTTTTGGTAACTGGGTTTATGGAGCTCGGAGAGACAGACAAATAACAATTAAAGGACTAGAACAACTGACTTAACAGGGAAAGATTAAAGCAAGTCAATCCACAAAGCGTGCCCCAGCAATGATGAAGGGGAAATATATTAATAGTCAGCACCTTCATAAAGTTGTAAACACCAAGCTGGGGGGTGTGGGAAAGGGGAGCGAAAGTTGAGATGGAGTGGAGAAGCCTGGCCAAATAGGTCAATGACAGGGAGTTTCTGAGGATGAGGGAGTGAAATGGAAAACAGGAAAATTTAGAGAGGAACAACCGGAAAACATTGGACCAATACTTGGAAGGTGGAGCTGTTTTCCCCCCTAGAGAATGGGTGGAAGTTCAGTCCCTTGGGAGGGCTGAAAGCTGTCCCATGCTGTCTCATGGGACATAGGATCTCTCTTATTGCTAACCAAGGGACAAAAAGCTCCTCATTCTCTCTCTACACATAAGCATTCAAAACAGGTCTGACACAATAAAAACAAATAGTGCAGTTTGTAACAACCCATTGCCAAACAGTCAAACGCAAAGCCATCCCTACTTCAGGCCGAAAACACAAACATAGAAAAACACAGCCAGTAAGGGGCAGTTACCATTAATCACATGTTGAAATCACGTTTTCACTAACAGAGTGGGCCAGATAGACTCCCACTGCTTATGAACACATATTTACATATGCAAATACTAACAAACTGCATTCTCATTAAGACTGTTCTGACATTCTGTCCATAAACGGTTCAGGGGATCTCCCAAAGCTAAATAAATCCCAGGGCAAAGGAGAAAAGCAAGGCAAGCAGTTAAGCCTATTGTTTTTTCTAATACACACATCGAGAGCATAACGTGAGTTCACACAAAGCATAATCTAGGAATTCATTCTTTTTTGCTGTCCAATTTTTCTAGGCAATATACAAGGAACTCTTAATTTACAAGTGACTCTCCCAGTCCTTCCCCACAAATTAAATGTAAAATATTTTAGAATTCAGAACTCAATATTCTGAGCCTCTCTCTATTCTCAGGATGAAAAGAGAATTTCTACTTCTTTCTACTCTTCCAACTATCAGTTAGGTGCCCACTCTGGTTCTTTGCGGCTGGCAGGAGTGCCTACTCCACAAGAGAAACTATGTGAACACTGGAAGAATGATGCAGACCTGCCCCCTTTCAAATCTTCTTTCTTTTTTTCAATCATGAAAGTCTAGGGGAACTATTCCTTAAGAAACCATACACCAAACCGAAGATAAGCTGGCTGAGAAAAAGGGAAATATATTTTAATCAAATGAACTTAAGCTAGATATTCCCAGGGGATCTCATCCAGCCTCATGACCTTAAATATTATCTATAATCTGATGATTCCAAATGCATCCTTGGCCCCAATCTTTTTCCTGCTGCTTGGGCAACTTTGCTTCTTAACATATGATAGGCCTCTCAAACTTAACATACTGCACGAATCAAACTTCATTCCTCCCTTCAAACTTGCTCCTCCCCCATCTTTCCCACAGTTGCTCAGATCAAACACCGGTATGCAGAGTCCAATTATTTCACACCATCTTGTCCAAACCACCATCTTCTACTAAATCCTGACTGGTCTTCCTGTTTCTACCTTTCTCCCCTACAGTCCCCCTCTCCCCCTGCCTCCAGAGAAACCAGAGGGACACATTTAAAAGCCGACCCAGACCACGTTATTCTTCTGCTCAGATTCTTCCAATGGCTTCCCATCTCAAAGACCTACTAACCCCTTCATGATCTGCTTCTGCAAAACCCATCCCCATCTCATACCACTCTTTCCTCATTCATTCTGTTCAGCCTACTCTGGGCTCCTTGATTATGCCAGGCATGTTCTCATCTCAGGGTTCTGTATTTCTCTCCTCTGCCCAGAATGCTCTTTTTTCTGCCAGATATATGCTTGGCTTTTTCCTCCCTTTCTTCAGACCTTGGCTCAAATGTCACCTTAGCAGAGAGGCCTTACTGGCCCATACGAAACAGCACCCCTGATAATTCTATTATTCCTTACTTGCTATATTTTCCTTCATTAGCATTCATATTATTCATTAGTTTTTTTTTGTTGTTTAATTCTCTCTCTCCCAAATAGAAAGGTAATTTCTAGTAACTCTGGGTAGCAAAAATGGAACTTTGTTTTGCTGCATGTTGAATTCCTGGTGCCTAAAACAGTGCTTGATCCTTGGTGGATGCTCAGTGAACATTTGATGAATGAACGAATAAACTGTTCCAGGCTATAGAAATACAGATAGGATATTTCCTTTCATTTAAGAGCTCAAAGTCTAGTATGTAAAGTAATTAATTACAATATAATGTGATTAACTTGAGTAGAGGGAGGGGTTAGGGAAGGAAGGTGACACCTCAACAGGACTTTGAAGAACAAATGGGAGTTTACCAGGTGGAAGAGAAGGCTCACAGGAGAGTGTTCTACGGTGAGGGAATAGTTCACGCGATATAGTATAATATAGCATGATATGTTCAGGAACTACATGTTTCTGGAATATACATTTTGAAAGGGGAAGAAGGAAGTGCACTGACAATTAGGGCCCAACATGCCATGTAAAGGAGCCTATGCTTCATCTTGTAGATGATGGAAAATCCCTGAAGAGTTTTAAATAAGGGTGTAACATGGTTAATAAAGAAGGGTATAAACAAATTAACAGTGTAGCAGCATAGCAATGCATGGACTTGGATTAACATACATGGGGCTAGGGGCTGACAGGAGCTCAAAAGACCAGGAGAAAGTGATGATTCTTGTACCCATACTGAGAATATGACTAAGTTGACTAGTTGGGGCTGTATGAAATGCTTTAACAAATGAGAAAGCAGAGAAACAAGAGGAACAAGGAGAAAGCCAAATTTATGCTGATACAGCACCAAATGGGTCATTACATTTGAGAACCCACAAGAATACCACCTACAAGTGACGGCCTTTCCATAAAATTATGGAGCCTAATGTTGTGCATGTCAGATATAGCATCTACCCAGCTATGCCTCCAGAGGTCTTCAGGCCCTGGAGCCCTATGTCCCCTGGTTAACTAGCTAAAGAGTTTTAGATGCCAAGTGTAGCCGTTGGGCAATTTGATGTAATTATGAATTCCAAAAATATAATTGGATCATGCTTGTAAACTGGTCTGTTAATCTGGGCATGATTAAGTTATGATTAGGGCGTTGACTGGGCCATGTCAGTAGGGTGTTAAGCCCCACCCCTTGGTGGGTGGGGGAAGAAAATATAAAAGGCATCACAAAGAACAGAGTTGCAGCAGTTGTGAAGTTGGAGTTTTGATGTTGGAGAGAAGGCCCCAGGAGAAGAGAAGTGAGCCATTCACCTGATAGTCTACAGCTGACCTTGTGGAGGAAACAGGAGCTAAGCCCGGAGAGAAATACAGCTCTGGGAAGAGAGGAACCCAAGAAGCCTGAACCCTGGCAAATGTCGGCAGCTGTCTTGCTCCAACACGTGGCAATGGACTTTGGTGAGAGAAGAAACTTATGCTTTATGGCCTGGTAACCGTGGATTTCTACCCCAAATAAATACCCTTTATAAATACTAACCCATTTCTGGTATTTCACATTAGCACCTTTTGGCTGACTAATACACCAAGGAAGGTATAGCTGAGTCCTATAGTTGATATTCTACCTAGTGATATAGGATCTGTTTTTCATTCCTGAAGGTAGGCAGCACTATTGCATAGTAATTAGTAAGGAAAAAGTGTGGCTGTAGCCCACAAGTGGAGACTGGAAAACACAGGATCTAGTTCCAGCTCTGCTGTTCTGAGTCCATTCAAGTCTGTTCACCCCTGTACCACATTTCTCCATGACCTGCTGAATTTACATCCTCCTCCCACTTGTGGGGATTCTGATATTCTGTACTTCACAGAGAGGCACTACAACAGCCACATAAAGTGACAAGCCTTCTATGAAACAATTCCCCACGTATGCATTTTTAAGTCTAAAGATTACCAAAATTATTAAATATATTTGAATCCTGGAAATAATTCTGAGATTCAAAAGATATGCTCTTTTCTTCTCCCTTTCAGAGGCTGGAATATTTCTCTGAGGAGAGTGGGTATGAAAGGACAGATAATTTGTTGAATGCCTTTTTAATTTTATTTTTCTTCTTTACTTTATCTTTTATTTTTATTATTTTATTTTATTGTTTAAATTACCAATTTCATTGCTCTCCCATTACCTTTTTAAGTTTAGGGTACAAAAACATGAGTGTTTCCTATAATGAAAAAATACGTAAAAGGAATGAAACAATTCTTATTGATTTGTTCAGTTATTACTCCTAAAACAAATCTGGTTGGATTGACTGATTTTTTTTTTTCAGTCTGTTTACTGATAATACCTCAAGGGTCTAGAACAATGTCCAGCACATAGTAGGAATTCACTAAAAACCTGTTGAATGATTGTATAAGAAACTTCTTCAAAGAGAAAGGATAGAAAAGTCCAAAAGGAAAACTAAAATGTATCAGCTAGTTAAAATGCAATCTATTGTCTTTTAACACAACAAAAGGCAAAGAAATAAAGTTTATGACAAAGCAGAGGTAATACAAACAAGAAGACATTTTTATAGTAGAAAGCCTATACATCCAGTGCATTATTGTGCTCTCATTACTTACCGTATCTGCGGCAGTGAGATTGATACCCAGTCCTCCAGCTCGTGTGCTTAACAGGAACACAAATATGTCATTCCTGCAGAAGAGGGAAGGATGTGTTAAGAGAAAAAACTGAAAAGGAATCGTTTCCTTGATAACACTGTACAAAGGTGCTCTGTTGCTAAATCAAAGGATGGTAATTTCTTTAAATATGCAGATAAACTTTTGCTGTCTGTTAGTATCTGACTCACAGGTAATAAAATAATATTAACAGAAAAATGTTACCATGGAATTAAAGACTTCTCTTTCTATATATAATTGTCAATATTTTTAACAAGTCAAACTATTCCTAGTTCATAGGGGCCAAATACATCAGTATTTCATGGTGTTTCCCCCAAGAACCATGACTTCCAGTAGTTTAGGAGCTAGATTATTATTAGCTCAAAGCACTCATTTTAGATAAACAAAGTGAGTCCCAGAAAAATGAACTGAGATGAGGACTAAGACCCATGCCATGCCGTCCATGTACTAAACTGAATTTAGTATTAATCTATGAAGACAGATTGGAATTAAAGTACTTTTTGATGAATGCCAACAGACTCCTAACATAGAAATGATTAGATATATGTTTTCTCAGTTTCTGTTTACAGCCAACAGTCTTTTAAAGAAACCTAGAATTACAAGTAAACAAAAGGTACCAATGACACTCATTCAGGCCATAAATATTTACTGAATACCTTCTAGGAACAAGGTCCTTGCCAGATCATGAAGAGCAGGCTTTTGACTATGTAAGATTTATTTGTGTATACACATACAAATAGGGACTCAGTTTTAACCCAGTTCTTGTAGGTAACAAGAATTCTCATGTCCCTGTCACCCTAGATTAACTTTCAGAACATTTCTAAAAGGAGGGGACTGCACTAGATTGGTGAGCAAACTTTACAATCTTTGATTCAAGCTGCTTATCCCTTTCTTCATGACTATTTTGAGGAATACAAGTGGAAAGTCATTTAAGTCAGAGTTATTCATGAATCAGTTTGATGACTTTGGATTGCATGAAAATATAAATTAAAGGAAAAAACTGAACAAATTAGAAAATATTATAATGTATCACAGGTCATAAGGGTAAGCACTGTTCTGCAAAATTTATTTCAGATATTGTATATAAGTACTAGGTCAAAATATAAAATTAATTTCATTCTGTGGGTCCCAGTTTAAAAAAAAAAAAGAATACACTGATCAAAATTAGTGATTCCTGATGTCCCTGATTAGCACAACATTGTGAACGTTATTAACAACCTCAAATATGTATCTGAATGTGATTAAAAGTGGAATGTTAAATTGTATATGTTAAATTGTATAACAGAATAAAAAAAAAAAACCCATGGTACTACACTACACACACAGTGAACAAAAACTTAAATCATGAACTATAGTTAATAGCACAATTATTAAAATGTGCTATCATCAATTGTAACAAATGTTCCACACCAATGTAAGGTGTTAATAATAGGGTGGTATATGGGAATCCTGTATTTTATGCATGATTGTTAGGTAAACCCACAACTTCTCTAATAAAGAAAAGAAAAACAAAAACAAAAAACAAACAAAAACCCAAAATTATACTTTAACATTTCTTACCTCTTTTGATTCCTCTGGCCCTAATATTTTTCCATCAAGAGAACATAGAAAAAAGCAAGGAAATACAAGAAGAAAAAAGTGTCAAAAAGAAAACTTAACACACACACAGAACCACCAGCTAAATAAAACTCTAGAGCAGGGAGAGAAGCTAATCAACTGAATAAATCCATCAAGGTAAAATGATGACCAGA
>JAQZBX010030836.1:0-26616 GCA_029593785.1 Cabassous unicinctus
ACCACTCTTATTGCATTTACTGCATTTTTAAAAAGTTCTAATAATTTACAAAAATAAAATACCAGAATGAAATGAATGGATAGCACAACCAAATATCTTTTGTAAGTTTTCAAAGTTGAATTGATTTTGTGATCCTTGACATCTGAGTTTGAATTAGGTTGCCCACCTGCAGGTCCTGTTTTGCCTTAGCAAAAGCAGGGAATATGGCATTTTAGAGAGGGGAAGTTGACAAAGAGAAATTGAACTCAATATGAGTATATTAACATATGTTATCCCAAGGATTCACATTTTGGAAAGATTATCACCATTAACAAGTTAAGAAAATTTCCCATCAGTTTGAAAGATGTGTAGAATTTGCTGATTTCTGATTCAGAATATTTCACTGTTTTTTTGTTAGTTTTTTATAGTTTGTATATATTTTGTTAGTTTGAGATTCTGATGGAAATAGAAAGTTTAAGAAAGATGTATGGCATTAATTTCAAATTTATAAGTAGAGGTAATGTTGAAACAGTATTCATGAATTTGTACCTCTTTTGAAATGAAAACTTACTAGGTTAATAGAAAAAATATTTACTATAATTTTAATATATTCCTACTATTATATGAAAATTTTAAAATGAGAAAAATGTCAAACATTTGCATATGCCACAGGCTCTTGGTTTCATTTTTCTGTTTGTTTGTTTAATTTATTGAAGTCTACCACACATTCATGAACATACATAAAGAACAAATATATAGCAACAGCTGTGAACTTACAAAACAAACATAAGCAACAACACACAGGGATCTCATACTTCACCTTACCACCAATAACTTGCATTGCTGTTAAACATTTTTAACTAATGATTGAAGAGCATCCTAAAAATATTCTACTAACCAAAGTATTTTATCCCAACCCACCCTATTATTATTTTTATATCATTTATACATGAGCATACATAAACAATAAGTGCATAGTAAAAGTTGTAAACTTAAAAAGCAAGCATTGACAACATCATACAAGGTTCCCATACATCAACCCTCCACCAAAACTTTGGATTGTCATGAGATATTTGTTACAAATTATGAAAGAATATTGTCAAAATCTCACAACTAATTATATCCTCATCTTATATTTGGTGTATTTTCCCCCCAACCCACCCTGTTATTAATTCTTAAATATATTTTTTATGACAGAAGTAGAAAACCTGCAAAACAATCATGCACATGTGCAGATTTCCCAAATAACACGCATCCATCAACACACCACACTGCATTGGAATATCTGCCACATACCATGAGCCAACATCATTAGATATCTACCAGGTCCACAGTGTATATTTGGCACACATCCTCTAACTCCCCCATCATCAACACAGTATATCTTTGGCAAAGATGCAAGAATATTACATTATTACTGTTTACCACACTCCATAGGTCACTCCAGTTGTATTTTTCCCATGCTTCTCCACATTCCCACCACCCTGCAAGAGTGATGTACATCTGCTCTCCCTCACAAAGGACACTCTTGCATCTGTACCATCAACCAGTATTCTCATCCACCTCTGGGTTTACTGTGCTATTCAGTCCCTAGATTATTCTCTAGCTTTCTGTCAGTTGTTATTGACATCCCTATGCTACCATTTTCAGCCACATCCCCATTTATAAACCAGCTGTTACTCAATATAGTGTTTTACCATCAACTATATATTTCCACACTTTTACAGTAAAGTTAATTAAAACTTCTACACACATTAAATATCAGTAGTCCATCTCAGTCCTCCTCTTATCTACTTCAATTATCAACCACATATCACCAGGGCTTGAAGCTATTTTCCTACATTTTTTTCTAGAAGCTTTTTGGTTCTTTCTTTTATATTTAGGTATTTGATCCATTTTGAGTTAATTTTTGTATAAGGTGTGTGATAGGACTTCTCTTTCCTTCCTTTCCTATGGATATCCAGTTTTTTCATGACCATTTCTTGAATGGGCTATTCTGTCTGAGCTGGGTGGGTTTCCCAGGCTAGTCAAAAATCACTTAACCATAGATATGATGGTCTGTTTCTAAACCATCAATTAAGTTCCATTGGTCTGTGTGCCTGTCTTTATGCCAGAACCATGCTGGTTTTTCCACTGTAGCGAGGTAATATGACTTAAAGTATTGAAATGTGAGTTCTCCATCTTTGCTTTTCCTTTTTCAGATGTTTCTGGCTTTTCAGGACTCCGTACCCTTCCAAATAAATTTGATGATCATATTTTCCATTTATTTAAAAAATTCTGGTGAAATTTTTATCAGGATTGCCTTGAATCTTTGTATAAATTTGAGTAGAATTTACATCTTAAAGATATTTAGTCTTCCAATCTGTGAGCATGGAATGTTCTTCCAATTATTTAGGACTTTTTTAATTTAACAATGAGTTTTAGTTTTCTGAAAAGAAGTGCTTTACATCATTGGTTAAGTTTATTCCTGAATATTTGGGTTTTATCTGTCATATTTTATTTTCACTGCTCTTTTGACCCTTTTAGTTGCTTTTATTGATATCATCTTCACTTCTAGACTCTCTTCCATGACTCTCTATTCTGTCTTTTCTTTTCAGGATGTAGCACACCCTTTAGTATTTCCTGCAAAGCAGGTCTCTTCATTACAAATTCTCTCAGTTTCTGTTTATCTGTGAATATTTTACACTCACCCCAATTTTTGAAAGACAATCTTGAAATAAATAAGGTTCTTGGCTGCAAGATTTTTCTCTTGCAGTATCATAAATATATCACAACACTGTCTTCTTGCCTCCATGGTTTCTGGTGAGTAATCAGCACTTAATTTTATTGGGTAGCTCTTATATGATATGCATAGCTTTTCTCTTGTGCTCTCAAAATTCTCCCTTTGTCATTGGCATTTGACATTCTGATTAGGATTTGTCTCAGTGTTGGTCTATTTGGAATTTTTTGTATGGGAGTACATTGTGGTTCTTGGACATGGATATCTATGTCCTTCAACAGGGTTAGGAAATTTTGTGCCATTATTTCTTAAAATATTCTTTCTGTCACTTTTCCCTTCTCTTCTCTTTCTGGGACACCCATGACACATATGTTTGCATGTCTCTTGCTGACGTTTAGTTCCCTGAAAACTTGTTCAAATTTTTCCAATCTTTTCTTCATCTGTTCTTTTGTATGTTCACTTTCATAGGCCATTTCTTCTAGCTCACCAATCCTTTCTTCTGGTTCCTCAAATCTGCTTTTATATGATTCTAGTGTACTTTAAATTCATTTTTTGCACCTTTCTTTCCCATAAAATCTGCTATTTTTCTATGCATGCTTTCAAATTCTTCTTTGTGCTCATCCAATGTCTTCTTAATATCCTTAATTTCTTTAGCTATCTCATTGAATTTGTTAAGGAGATTTGTTTGAACATCTATGATTAGTTGTTTCAACACATTTATGTCATCTGGAGGCTTATCTATTTCCTTTAACTGGGACATATCTTCCTGTTTCTTGGTGTGGATTGTAACTTTTTTGTTGGTGTCTTGGCATCTGGCTTAATAAAGTTTTTATTCTGGGAGCAGTTTTCTTTTTATTTTAAGCCTTCCTTCCCTTTCTCTCTTGCTGGTTTTGTAGGACAATTGAAGGATGTAGTTGATGCTCTAAGCTATGGAGTTTCAATCTGTCCTGATTGTTCCAAGGACCCTGAAGCTTCTACCAAATTTCTCCTTTTCAGGGGCAGGGACAGAGACAAAGATGTGTGGAATAATCCAATTCATGAAGGCTTAGACTGTATTTGCCCAGAGAGACTGATGAAGCTTTATGTCCCCTTCTCCCCTGCCTGGGGTGGGGATGGAGCTGCAGCAATCTATGCAGTGCCAATCCAAGGTGACTGCAATTGCCCCAGGAGACTTCTTATTATTCAGTATGTGCCAGATAAATGTGCTTGCAGGTATCTGGACAGGATGGTGCAGGGCCCACCAACTTCCTCCCTGCTAGAGGTGGGGCTGAATGCTAGGCTAGACCTGCAGGCCAATCTGGGTGAAAGAAAGTGGTCTCCATTGTCAATGTGGTTTTCGGTCAGCCTGGATTCCCCTCATGCTGGGGCTTGACTCAAAATGGTGGCCACTGGCTTCTTTCTGACTTGGACAGGCTCAAACTTTAGCTGTTCTTACGGTTATACTTTAACCACTGAATTTAGTAATCAATCACTGAACTCGATGGCCAACCATCTCTCTCTCCCAGGTTTTGGGGAATTGGAGCTTCCAATTCCTGCCACAGAATAGCTCTGCGGTTGACTTGTGTGGCTAAAGTAGGATGATCACTGATCTCCATGGTATGGCCTGTATTTTCCCATAGAGACTGGTGTAGCTCCCTCCAGCTTTGTCCCTGCCCACGGTGGGCCTGGGGCTAAGCCTAGAGTGGCAATCTGATCTCGATGGAAAGAAGCCATTTCCTACCAGCACTGTGATTTTCAGTCAGCCCCTCTTCCCCTCATGTCAGGCACAGAGATAAGATGGCAGCTACTGGCCTCTTTCTGACTTGGACATGTTCAAACTTTAACTGTTCTTAGCATTAAACTTCAGCCCACTGAATTTACTAATCAGTAGGTGAAATTGGTGCCTAACTGTCTCTTCTTTCTCCATTTTTGGGAAGTGGGGCTTCCAATTCAAGCCACAGAACAGCTCCCAAGGTGGCTTGTGCCTCCAGTGGAGGATGGGCACTGGCCTCCATGAAGTAGAGGGATCTACTTAAAAATCTTCTTTGCATATGGGCAGTCTCCTTCTTCTATTTGCTCAAATATGTTGCAGGGTGCACTTCTGGTCTTGTGGAGGCCCAAAACAAGTGCTTTAGTTAGTTCTGGGTGAATGCTAACTGTCCTGTAGCAGGAGCTGATTCTAGGAGCTCCTTACTCTGCCAACATCTTGCTGGCTGTTTCATGTATTCTTTTTTGCTATTAATTTAGAAATTTTTCACTTAAATTTACAGATTTTTAGACAAGGGATAATTATTAATAATTTTTACCAGAGTGTTCTGATTATTCAGATTGGTCAAAAATGAAGATATATGGAGAGATATCCACATGAAGTCTTTCGTTTGCAGTCCTACTCATTAAAATGTCAAATTCATGTGTGTGAATTTTGAAATATTTTGTTAGATAATCCTGGAAAACTAATTTGATCGTGGTCATTCTTGTTTTGTAGTGTGCCAATAATATGTCTGTTTAGATGCTATTTATAGAATGATCAAATAATAGTTCACAATTTTAACCCAATTAGTGAAAAATATTATCAACTATATAGCAGGTTTTATTTTAATCATACTATTCAAATTATTTGTACCACAATTTGATGTTCTTAATAAAAACCTATAGAGGAGGACGGGCAAGATGGCATCAGTTTAATTGGGCACTCACCATATCACTCACAGAAGATGGCTGATTGGGGAGAGGATCCTGGTCTGTTCTGGAAACCCACAGTGCAAGAACATTAGGGACAATGATTTGAAAGGAGATGGATGGTGAGGTGGATTGCTCAAGATAAAATCGTGAGTTTTCCGCAGCTGGAAATTCTGAATGCAGAAGGCTAAGCCCCACCCTCAGTGTTAAGGGCTAGGATCAGCCCTGACACTTGCTGGCAAACCAATGACAGGGCGCATTCTCTGAGAGTAGGACGGATGTGGCAGAGGGTGTAGAAGGGCTTCCTTTCTGTGCATTTGGCTGCCTGGACCCCCTTGCAACTTTCACGAGCAAGCCAGCTTGATTGAAAGTGGTGCGAGGCTGAATGGAGAGGTGAATCTGCTGAGGAAACCTGATTTATCTAACCACCCTGTGACACAGAGGCTTGGCTTAGGAGGGGGCAGAGCCAGCCAATTTTATAGTTAGAAGCTGAGTATCAGAGTTTCAGCTTCCCTGGGGTGTTAGGCAGTGGGAAGAATTTGATACATTTCCATTAGCCTATTTAGGGTCCCCTGGGTGGATGGGGTGGTCCAGAAGAGGCCATCTTTTGCATCTCTTATTTCTCTTTAAAAAAAAAAAAGGCTACTTTAAAAAAATTCTTTAACTTAATTTAATCACTAAAATCTGCATCAAAACCTGCAGAGAGAAGCCTGCAGGTAATTGATTGATGAACGCAGGCTGAGGGGCTCCACAAGGGCCCAAGAAGGAATGCTGTTCTTCCTTGTCTTTGTTTGACAACTTCCTTGTGTGTTTGTTTGTTTGTTTCTTGCATTTCTTTCCTCTTTCTCCCCCCCTTTTTAATTAGGTGGAGCTTGCTTGTTTCTTCATTGCTATGTTTCTTCTTCCTTGATTTCCCATTTTCTGTGTATGTTGATTTGTCTACCAATGACACCTCTTTACCTTCCTTCATCTTTCTACTTTCTGCTTTCTCTTGTAGTTCTTACATTCCACATTTTTTCATTAGTCCTCAACTCCATGGGTATTGAGTTCTATCTTTTTTATCCTATTTTTTTTCTTTTTTTTTTAAGTTTTTCCTTTCAGCCCTTTCTTTACTCTTTTCCTCTCTCCTAATCATTCTGGCCTTTTAAATCATTCTATATGTTTTTCTATATTTGGTTTCCCATTCTATTGTAAGTATTCCACTTTTTTCCCCTATTAATCTACACTGCCTACATGAGTTAAATATTCATTTTACTAAGTGTGATACAACCCCTCTTCTAACTTTTATCAATGTTGCTATTGTCCCTTTTCCTTTCTTACCTCTTTCAATTCCTCTGGACTTGATCATTTTCCTTCAAAGGAACATAAAATAAAGCAAGGAAATACAACAAGTAGAACAAAGTGTCAAAGAAAAAACTTAACACACACACAGAACCACCAGGTAAATAAAACTCTAGAGGAGAGAGAGAGAAGCTAATCAACTGAATAAATCCATCAAGATAAAATTATGACCAAAGGGCAGCAAAAAATTACAAACCATACTGAGAAACAGAAAGACATGGACCAGTCCAATGAACAAACTAAAACCCAGAAGGAGATGCAGAACAGTGAACAACTAATCAAAGCTGTCCTAACAAATATCATGGACCAACTTAATGAAGTGAAGGAAGAGATTAAGGATATTAAGAAGACACTGGGAGAACATACTGAAAAAATCATAAACCTACATAAAAAGATAACGGATATGATGGTGATGAATGGCAAAATCCAAGAAATCAAAAAGATGCTGGATTCACAAAACAGCAAATTTGAACAGACAAAACAAAGAATTACTGACGTGGGAGACAGTACATCTAAAATCAAACAGATAGTAGAACAGATAGATAAAAAGATAGAAAAAACCCAGTAAGGATTTAGGGATTTAACCGAAAACACAAAATGCACAAACATATTCATTATAGGCATCCCAGAGGGAGAAGAGAAGGAAAGGGAACAGGAGTGTTGAAGTAAATAATGCCTGAAAACTTCCCAACCCTTTGGAGGGAGATAGACGTACAATCCTAGGAAGCACAGTGCACCACAAACAGTATAAATCTCAAAAGGTTTACTCCAAGTCATATAATTATCAAAATGTCCAATGCTCACAACAAAGAAAAAATGCTCAACGCAGCAAGAGAAAAGAGAATCATCACATACAGCACAATAAGATTAAGTGCTGATTTCTCATCTGAAACCGTGGAGGCAAGAAGACAATGGTATGACATAGTCAAGGTATTAAAAGTAATAAACTTGCAGCCATGAATACTGTATCCAGTAAAATTGTCATTCAAAAATGATGGAGAGTACAAAATAGTCACAGAAAAACAGAAAATAAGAGAGTATGTAAATAATAAACCTGCACTTCAAGAAATACCAAAGGGAGTTCTACAGGTTGAAAGGAAAACCAGTAGAGAGGGTTTTGGAGGAGAGTGTAAGAACAACTAAAAAGACAAAAAGAGAAAAAAAAATATATATATAAGAATATATTGCTGATGTAAGAAATTGGTTGAGAGTAATAACACTGAATGTTAACGGATTAAACTCACCAGTCAAGAGACAGGGAATGGCACAATGGATAAGGAAATATGATCCATCTTTTTGCTGTCTACAAGAAACCCATCTTAGACCCAGAATTTCAAGGAGGCTGTAAGCGAATGGCTGGAAAACAATTTTACAATCAAACAATAACCAAAAAAGGGCAGGAGTAGCTATCCTAATATCAGACAAAATAAACTTTAAATGTAAAACTACTGTAAGAGACAAAAATGGACACTGTATATTAGCAAAAGGGGTAATCTTTCAAGAAAAGAAAACAATGATAAACATTTATGAACCTAATCAGGGTGCCTCAAAATACATGAGGCAAACACTGGATAAACTAAGTGGAGACATAATTGCCTCTATAATTATAGTGGGGGACTTTAATACACCATTATCACCATTAGACAGAACATCTAGACAGAGAATCAATAAAGAAACAAAGACTCTGAATAATACATTAGTGGACCTGGACCTAATAGACATATACAGAATGCTACATCCAAATACAGCAGGACATACATTCTTCTTGAGTGCACATGAATCATACTCCAAGATAGACCACATGCTAGGACTCAGAACAACTTTCAGTGAATTAAAAAAGACTGAGATTATACAAAGTAATTTCTCTAACCACCATGGAATGAAACTGGAAATCACTAAAGGCCAGAGAACCAGATCATACACAATGATATGGAAGCTAAACAACACAGTCTTAGACAAACAGTGGATCAAGGAAGAAATCTCAAAAAAAAATCAGAAACTACCTCAAAATGAATGAAAATGACAAGAGAACATATCAAAACCTATGGGATGCAGCAAAAACTGTATTAAGAGGGAAATTCATAGCCATAAATGCATATATTAAAAAAGAAGAAAGAGTGAAAATTGAAGATGTAACTGCACACTTGGAGAAATTGGAAAAACTACAAAAAACTAACCCCAAAGGAAGTATAAAGAAGGAAATAAGAAAGATTAGAGCAGAACTAAAGGAAATAGGGAAAAAAGGCAATAGAAAAAATAAACAAAACCAAAAGCTGGTTCTTTGAGAAGATCAATAAAATAGATAAAGCCTTAGCCAGACTAACAAAGAAAAAGAGAGAGCAGATGCAAATACACAAAAGAAGGAATGAAAAGGGGATATAATTAATGATCCCACAGAAATAAAGAGTACCAAAGAGGGTAATTTGAAAAATTATATGCCAAAAGAATGATAATTTAGAGGAAATCAAAAAATTCCTAGAAACTCACAAGTAGCTACCATTGACATAAGAAGAAATTGATGAGCTCAAAAGTCCAAATTACAAGTAAAGAAATAGATTCAGTCATCAAAAGCCTCCCAACTAAGAAGAGACCAGGGCCAGATGTCTTCACAGCTGAATTATAACAAACATTCCAGTAAGAACTAACACCAATTCTTCTTAAGATCTTCCAAAAAATAGAAGTAGAAGGAACATTACTAACTCATTCTATGATGTCAACATTACCCTAATACCAAAGACAAACAAAGATACGACAAGAAAGGAAAATTACAGACCAATTTCTCTAATGAACCCAGACTAAATCCTCAACAAAATACTTCCTAATCACATTCAACAAAATATCAAAAGAATTATACACCATGACCTAATGGGTTTCATCCCAGGTATGCAAGGATGGTTCAGCATAAGAAAATCAATCAATGTAATACACCACATAAACAGATTGAAAGAAAAATTCACATGATCATCTATATAGATGCAGGAAAAGCACTTGACAAAATACAGCATGATTTCCTGATAAAAACACTACAAAAGATAGGAGTAGAAGGAATCTTTATAAAACATGATAAAGGGTATATATGAAATACCCACAGTTAATATCATCTTCAGTGGTGAAATCCTAGAAGCCTTCTCTCTCAGATTGGGAACAAGACAAGGATGCCCACCATCACCACTCCTATTTAACATTGTCTCAGAAGTACTTGCTTGGGCACTGAGGCAAATAAAAGATATTAATTGCATCCAAATTGGAAAAGAAGAAATAAAAATTTCATTATTCACAGACAATATGATCCTATATATAGAGAGCCTTGAGAAATCTACAACAAAGCTTCTGGAACTTCTAAAGGAGTTCAGTAACATTGCAAGCTATAAGATCAATGCTCAAAAATAATTAGCACTTCTGTACAACAATAATGAGCAATCTAAGGAGGAAATCAAGAAGAAAAAACACCATTTACAGTAGTAACTAAAAGAATCATATACATAGGAATAAATTTAACTAAAGATGTAAGGGACTTATATACAGAAAACTACACAACACTGTTAAAGGAAATCAAAGAAGATTTAAATAAATGGAATAATACTCCCTGTTCATGGATTGGAAGACTAAACCTCATCAAGATATCCATCCTCCCCAAAGTAATCTACAGATTTAATGCAATCCCAATAAAAAATTAACACTGTATTTTTTAAGGAATTGGTAAAGCTAACTACAAAATTTATTTGGAAGGGTAAGAGGCTGCAAATCTCCAAAGACATATTGAAAAAGAAAAGGAAGTTGGAGGTATCACACTCCTAACTTGAAAACATACTACAATGCTGCACTGGCAAAAACAACATGGTATTGGCATAAGGATAGACACATTGACCAATGGAACCAATTGAGAGTTCTTATATAAATCCTCACATATACAGTCATCTGATATTCAACAAGGCCTCCAAGCCCACTCAGTTGGGAGAGAATGGCATCTTCAAAAGTGGTGCATGGAGGAATTGTTATCTATATCCAAAAGAATGAGAAAGGAATATTGTTTCACACCTAATATGAAAATCAACTCAAGCTGGATCAAAGATCTAAATATAAAAGCCTTGGAAGATAATATAGGGAAACATAAACAGGACCTTGTAATAGGAAATGGTTTTATGAATTTCACATCCAAAGCATGAGCAGCTAAAGAAAAAATAGATAAATGGGATCTCCTCAAAATTAGAAACTTTTGCACATCAAAGGACATTATCAAGAAAATAAGAAGGCAGCCTACCCAATGGGAGAAAATATTTGTCAAGCATATATCTGATATGAGCGTAATATCCTGCATATTTAAAGAAATCCTACAAATCAAAAATAAAATGACAAACAACCCATTTAAAAAATGGGAAAGTGACCTGAAAAGACACTGCTCCAAGGAAGAAATACAAATGGCTAAAAAGCACATAAAAAAATGCTCGACATCTCTAGCTATTAGAGAAATTCAAATGCCACAGTACAGACTAGACACAGCATATTGCAGTGATAAAAGACAAAATTTCAAAAAAAATTTTTTATTTTTTAAAAATTTTCCCCATTTTTTTGAATAACCCAATCCTTTGATTTTATTTTATTTTTAGTTTATTTTTAAGTTTTCATGTATTTTATCTCTTACATTTAAACATCATTATTATTTCATTTTCCTAATAATTGTATTTGGCTATTGTATTGGCTTCATCATTTAAAAAGCTTTAATTCACAGAAGGGTTACAACTGGGGTGGGGGAGGATCGCTGTTGGGGGGTATCATGGATGGGGCTGGTGCATGGGATGAAGTTCACCTGAACATACCTAAAAGATATGGATAATTGTTCAAATGCTCACAGGGCATGGTCACAGTGGTTGGAGAATCATTCAATAAATGAGAAATTACTGAATTCCCATTCTGAAGAGCTCTGCCACATTCTCTAAGGGAGCAGCAACAGTCCCCCAAGTGCAGGTGCAGTGTCTGACAAAGGAGGATGATCCAATGATGGGCTCTTGTTATTGATGACTAGCCTTATGAGTCTTTGGTCTATTTTTTTATTTTAATATTTTTTTTTATTTTTAAAAAGATACTTAGATTACATAAAAGTTACAAAAAATTTGTAGGGATTACCATGTGCCCCACCTCCCACTCTTCCCACAACCTCCCACATAAACATGTTTCATTAGAGTGGCACATCACCTGCAGTAGATATACACCTCTAGGGTCTTTATCACTAAGTATGGACCATAGATCACATAGTTCTGCATGTTATATGATGATATAAAATGGCCTATATCTGTCATTGCAATGTCACCCAGGATAATTCCCAAGTACCAAAAAAGCCCCTGTATTACAACTTCTTTCCCTTCTCCCTGCCCCCAAAGTGTCCAGTGGCCACTGGCTCCACATTAATGTTGTAATTACTTCCATTGTGTGAATCACAATATATCTATAACAGAATACCAGTAAGTCCACTCTAGTCCATAGCACTTCCCCCAATTCTGAGGAGTCTCAGATGGTGATGTCCACTCCACCTCCAAGTGAGAGGGAGCTTATATCCCAAGGATAAGATGGATGGGGTTATCCTGTCTGCAGCTGCAAATTCTCTCCTTTCCCTTGGATGGCTGTTGTCCATCATCATCTACCCACCAGATGTCCAGGGTGAGTTCATTGAGCTGTAGAGTAGAAGTTGTAACTCCACCAAGATTCTGGGCCCAGCTGGCACATGGACAGCCCAAAGACTCCCATCTTTGGAAGTATACCTACAAACTCTGGCACCACATATAGGTTTGAGTAGAAGGGACAGATGGACCATGTGCAGGGAAAACATATTTGAGTCCAACTTTGTCACTCTCAGGAGCAAGGATTCCCAAGTAGGGCCCACTGATAAGGCATGAAACTCTGGGGCTATCTGCCCTCATATAGGACCTGGGTATCTCCAGAGCCCTCAGGAGGCCCTCTGTTTGGGGTGATATCCACATTGGAAGTCTATGAGGTCCTAATGAAATGTGCATAAGTTTTACCACTGGGATGACCTCCCGACTCACTTAGAAGTCTCTTAGCCATATGAGAGAGATTAGTAAATATTAGTTGTGAAAGCCCAAATTTTCTGTTCATTAGTCAGAATGAAAAAAGCATTTAGGTTCAAATCCTTTTAATTTATATGTAATCTCACTTCCCTGCAACACAAAATTTGTATGACTTGTAAACTTTTATTTCTCATCTCAAGGCAAGTATTCTTATCTTTATTATGTTACATACAGGATTATCTTTAACATAAAAAACAAATAAAATAAAATAATATGTAATATGTCTTTTTCAATGGAAAGGAAATCCAAGTTAGCTGAGTATGTCTCTCATTTACACCATATATAAGCCTGGTGTTGACTTTTTACTCTGTACATCACTGCTTTTGAATAATGTAAACATGACTCATCTTACATCAACCAATTATGTAATTAATGTTCTTCTGTATTATAAGCTATTGATAATGTGAATAGTTCAACCATGTCTTTTGATAAAGCAAATTATGAGTTGTTGTACTTATTTCCTTCAAAGCTGATTTTATGGGCTTTATATTAATAGTGTGATGATGTTCTCATTTTTGCTATAACAATGTTTTATTCTCCCCAGTTAAAAATAAAATCAAGACATTTCAACCTAAAACATAATATACAGATTAGTTCATGTCTATTTTGGTAACAGAAAAGCCTTAATTAATTTATTAGAAAAGTTACTACTTTGTTGTAAATTACAGAAAAACACAGAAAATAATAGCAGCTTCAATAACTCATCACACTATTTTATAAGAGAGAACATAGTAGAAAAAAAATAAATTAATTCTCAGTCCAATAATATTTGTTTTTAGCTATTTATTTTATATTTCTGAGTTCACCATTTTCTTTTCCAATTACAATAACATATAGACACACACTAACAAAATTCTTGCTGAAGCCAACACGATTGGCACTGTATCTATGAATTGAGGTCTGTGTGTTCACTTGCAAATAATAAAATAATTATCAGATTCCAGCTCATATCATCTGCAGTATATTCTTGATTTGCTGAGATTATTTGTATAATATTTGGCTGAAACAAACAACATTTCTTTATTTTCCGTAAGCAATATTCATTAATAAAAACATTTGTTGTTTTAAATTGCAATTACTTGTATATACCTAATGTATAAAATGACTTAGAATAAAATTATTTCATTATTTTCTCTCTTAAAATAATTATATCTACCATGTACTGTCAGTGACTTACAGAACACACAATCAGATACATTCACTAAGTTATGTAAAATAATGTGCTTAGTATATTTTGTTTCTCTTATTCCTTCTTGGAAGGAATTCTTAATGATAAATGGGTTAAGGGAAATAATAGTTAATATTATATGCTACTGATCAATAAATCTTGACTATGAGAAGATATTTTTCCACCATGGTTAAGGTAACATGCAGAAATTTCTGCTGCAGCATGAAACTTTAATAGGAGATTTTATAAGTTAATATAAGATGCTTGTTTGGCAGAACACGGGGGGAAAAAAGCTTGAAAAATTCAATCAAGTTAAAGAAAAAAAAAACATTACCTAGGCAATGTGTTGACAACTTTTTTTTGTTTTTTTAGCCATTGGAAAATATGTGGCAGAAATAAAAGATTGCTGGCAAGGGTCACAGCTTATATTCATGCAGAGTTCTCTTTTCTATGTCTCAGCTCAAGCCAATTTGAGGAAAGCTGGTACTTCACAAATAAAATGATCCAACCAATGGTTTCCACAGAAAGGCCACTGTAAGGTGATGGTAGCTTGAATCAAAGAATTGGCTGAACCACTCATCCAGGACATGGATGCCAGCTGCTGCCATAGCCATGTGTTCATGATAACAACATAGTGTAAGCGTTGGCAGACAGCAACACAGTGATCAAAGTCCATCACAGTCAAAAGGATGCACTCTGTAGATTCCAGGACTAGAGAAACATAGATTTGGACCACACAGCCTCCATAAGTGAAGGTAATCTCTGGTTCTTGCAGGTTAACTAGGGTCTGAGGGACAAGGATAGTGGTGATGCAGAGGTCCAGGAAGGAGAGGTTACTTATGAAAAAGTACATGGGGGTGTGGAGAGGAGGATGCAGCTATGAGGCAATGATGATGATGAGGTTTCCCACAAGGGTCAGGAGAGAGGAGCAAAGGATAAATACAAAGAGCACAGCCTCTAGGTGAGGATGGTCTGAGAAGCCCAGAAGGATAAAAGTCACCAGGGTACTGTCCTTGGCCCTTCCCATACCTCTAGGGGGAATAACACCTGCTAAGAAAAATGAGAAGTTTGAAACAGTTTATGTGGGAATCAAAAAATGTAAGAACTGAAAGATCATGGAGACCTACTTTTCCAAACTACTCATTATTTCCTTAATATTGTCCATTTAATATCCAGTCAAATGCCTCATCTTATTAATTGAAAATCATGAATAATTTCAATTCCAGTGTTTGCTGGGAACTCACTATAAAAGCCTGTCAAAGTGGATATTTGCATGAATATCTAGAAATGTGCCATCATTTACCATTGAAAATAAGTGTCTTCAAAATTAAAAAAGAAATCACCATATTCATGTTTTCTAACTATGGAACAAAATCTGCACGTAAAATCTAGTACATTTACGTTTTATCTTAGGCACAACAAATGAGGATAGGAAAACTTCCTCATCTTGATAACCCATTTAGACTCTCTTTATGCACTGCTTCAACAAGAATAAAATAGTCATTAATCTAATAGTCCATCCAGAGATACAAAAAAAAAAAAAAAATTGAGCAGGCACATAATTAGTAATCTAAATTTTAAAAATGAAAAGTTAATAATGATGTTCTAAGGCTGAACCAAAGTAAATAAATTTCAAATCAGTTTTGCAAAGTAGCAGATGAGAAAGAAATTGCTTTGAAATATGGAAGACTGAGGAAGGTCTACTAGATGACACTAAAAGCCTTTTAAAATGGATAATATTGGGATGCAATAGAATAGATGAAAATTATTTTTTCCTGTGGGACATATGATAATGACTAGAAGAAAAGGAAACATATTTGATTAAGGAAGATATATAATATAAAATTCAACATATATAATTCATGTTCAATCAATGACTGAACAGTCAAAAATGAAACTATTTTAAAAGTACATTTGAATCAATATTATTTAAAACTACTGTTTCCAAGTCATCAATATTCATCATAAAACAAAAATATATTAAACAGAATATACATTAACAAAAGTTACAGATTTGTTAAATTCTCCTTAGATATATATATATATGATTTGTTGTAAAAAGATCATTGATAAATCTTTTTAAACTCCTTAAATTTAAACATCACAAAAATTTTTAGCTGCAAGCACAAATGCTTATTTGAAAGGTTAAGAACATTTGAATATATTTGGGCATTAGGAGCACTGACCATTGGATAGATTATGTGGATGATTCACTTGTCATTATAAGAAGATCCAGAGAGGTCAGCATTGAAGCTATGCCTAGAAAATGGTATTTGGAGCCCACTGTAGAGACAACTGAGTGAAATAAAGTATTTGTCTTTGAAGTGGAAACATTGAAATGTAGCTACTGGCTTTTGAGCAGGAAAAAAAAGAGTGACATTTTCAAATTCTATTTTAGAAATATTGATTTGACAGTTGTATAGAGTGGATTGAGGAGGACACTGATGTCAAGATTTCAAATATTGGATATTTCAAAAGTTCTACTGAGAAACCAATGCATTATAAACTTAGGCTATATAGTGTGAATTGATTAATAATGACCAAAAGAGCATAATTAATTGAATAATGACTTTTAAAGGGAAATGGGAATATGATGAAGAATATGATTCCATTATTCCAGATGAGAATCCAGGAAAATGTAACATGACAGAATATATTTCTCATTCTTGAACATTTTTGCCTGCCTTACGAATTCTTTCAATTCAAAATTTGTTTCACCCTTCCCTATAGATTTGTTAGCCAAATGACATTCTCTTCTGCTGGTTTTGAAATAATATCTTGGGATTTGGATGAGCTGACTGTGTCTAGTGTGCATATTTGAATTCCCTGCAGATCCAGATGAGCTGAAATTCCCCCCATTGGACTTTGCATGACATGTTTATGCTATCTTCATGATGGTCCCAAAAGGTTTCGTCTATCTTTTACACATTTGCCTGTTTGTCCCTAGAGTTGAGAATATGTCCACTAAACATGCATAGTAAATGCAAACATTATAGATATTGATGTAAATCCAAAGAAGTGAAAGATCAAAACCACATTCATGTACGTGAATCCAAGCAACCTCACCATTCCAACAAATACTTAAATCAATAGTAGATGAGAAAGAGATTATAAATAGAGGAAGACTGCATGAGAAATACTAAAAATGGGGATTCTCTTTATGTTTTCTTAGAATAACAGTTAATAAGTTTGTGTAATTGTGAAGGGAGAGATAGTAAAATTCAAAACTTCTATGGTTTATATAGTGAAGTACTTTAAAAATCAGCCTAATACTGAAGAAATGGTTATGGTCTTTAATTATAAGTGGGACATATGAAACTCATGTTTCACAATATCTTATCTGTGTAGAATGTTTTGGGCAAAGAAGGAAAGAAGGAAGGAAGGGAGGGCAGGAGGGAGAGAGAGAGGGAGAGGGGAAGGAAGGGCACAAAAAGAAGTCAAAAGTAAGGATCAAGGTTTGATGTCCTGAAGTACACACTCTTTTTCTCTACTGCTCATTATAATTAAACCTCACACAGCAAACAGTTATCTTTGTCTCTCAAAAATGAAATTTCCCTTTGAATGATTCCTGGCATTTAAATGAAAAATATGCACTATCCATAAGTCTTTCAACACCCTTCTTGTGCTGGTTTATGCCCTCCCTACATCTACCACCATCCCCCACACATCTATCTTATCATGCTGCCATTCTGAGTGGTTTGCACTTCCCCTACTTTTCCTTTCACTCAGTCATACATTTTCTTAGGCTTCTCCCTACGAAAAGATATTCTCCCACAACTCCCATCTCATGAAAAGCATTTCCTCCCTTTTCAAGACTCCATACTGGTCACTTATGTATAAAGCCTTCATTGACTCTGATCAGTCATCACATGCCCCACACCCCCACCCAGGTATGATTTACCAATTCTTATCTTATAAATCCTTCCTTCATCCTGAACCTACTTCTATCACAGAAACAATTAGATACTGCTGACCTAAATTTTTACATTTGTGTATTTCTAATAAACCATAAGCTTCTTCTTAATGTGACAAGCCATGTTTTACAGATTTTATTATATGTAATTTGTATGGAGTCTGAAGCATAGTAAATGATAAATGTTTGCTAGGTAAACTAAGGCATTTTGATTGCCCTATTTTCCACAGCCAGACTCTCTTTTGGGTCTTTCTGTACAGAGGATATATTACCATTACTTTTGTTACACTCCAACCTTGCTTAGAACTCAAGCCACCTGCCTGTTGAAAGCCTTGGAACAGGCTGAAAATCCATAACCATGTCTTATCTCAATTTAAAGAAATCCAATATAAAACTGATGTTTCTTCTGGTCTACTTCATTTTCCAGGTGTGTTGTTCCTCCTTGTCTGTCCTGCCTTTTACTGAAAGTAAAAGACCAATGTACGTTTGGTAGATTCTCAGTATCTGCTCATGTGTTTAAAGTTTCCCACCTGAGCAGGGAAAGGCCTGATTTGATTTATAAACAACTCTCCTGTCCAGTGTACATTCTGATTTATGCTGTCCAATCCCTCAACTTGCTGACCCTTTAAGCATCAATAAAATGCAGTCACATCTCTCTGGGGAAACTGACAAATGAGACTACAATGTTAACAAAGTCATTAATGAATGATCCTCTGGAAAACATTTTACTCTTTCTCAATAAAATCAAGCCTAATAATTCATTTTAGTGACATTGTACTTACACTATTCCTCCATCTGAGATTGCAGAGAGTCCAGAGAACTAAGGCTTGCAATGACATACAGCTTGACTTGTACAACTCTATGGTAATTCTCATAATATTTTTTTTACAGAAGACAGCATATCACATTGAATTGAGTACACCAGCATGTTTATCCCTTCATGTAAATATCCCTTCATGTAAATATCCCTATTTATCCCTTCATGTAAATATCTATGAAACTATTTATGTATCTATGTATCTATATATCTATCATCTGTCCTCTGTTTATCTAGGTTTCCATATCTATTTTTCTATATCTATATCTATCTATCTATCTATCTATCTATCTATCTATCTATCTATCTATCTATATATCTATCCATCTCTCATCTCTCATCTCTATGTTTTTCCTGTAAGAGATGACTTAAATTGTAAATATCACTCAATTATACTAATTAGTTGCAAGACACAACCTTTCACTTATGAATGGCAAAAGAAAATTGCCACATCCCCATAAATGAGGAAATAAAATCCTGAAACCCAAATAGTGTAACTTTCTCACACAACATTTCATGGTTAATTAATGACAAAACAAATCCAACAGTGATAGAAAACCATAAATTTGCTATGTCAAAAACATTATTTATCCATTCAAGATGCAAGTGTACTTAAGTAATGCTAAATTCAATTGAAGTCCTATTACCAGGGCTATATTAATGTGTTGGTATTGTCCACCTCTTCAGAAAATACATTATACAGCATTTTTTAGCTTTTTGTATCTGTGTCAAATCTGATCCTGACCCAACAGGCAACTTATCTTCAGAACAATGTCTGTTGAAGACTCATACTTTTCACAGAAGCAAAGCCTGAAGAAACTGGTTTAGTCATAATGAGATTTGGGAGAGAGGGGGATCTGGAAGTGGGCAGAATCCATTATGGCAACCTCATGTTTATTCACATTTACTAAATCTTCTGGGGTAACCTGTGACCCAAGCAGTCAATCAGCAGAGGAAGTAACTTACTTCAGGGGATCAACCAGGGAGAACAGATATACATATTTTCCTAATGTAGAGTTTTCTGCATTTGATACAACATCATTCTGGGACTTCTTACTTTGTAAAGAAAACCATCAGACTTCCCAACATAAAAAATAAACAACAACTTGACTGTGTCGCCTCCTTCCTCCTTTCCTCCAGTTACAAGAAATAATATCTTTCTCATCCTTTTTAAAGCTATTCTTTCCATCTGTAACTTGGATTATATGCATCATATAACTCCCTAAAACTATCAATGCCTTTATTTCTTAGTGCAAAGAAATTTCATAGTAAAATCATTTAGAGGTATATTTAGATTTAATGTCTCTTTTATCATCTTATTCTTCTCGCCCAAACCTTTAAATGTTGGATTATTCAAGCATCAATCCAGCATCCACTTATCATGATTTAATTTCTCCCTAAGTGAACCCAGCTGCTAATCATGACATTAATTATGAGAACATTCCTCTAGTGAGGACCAGATCCTCATATTCAAATTTCAAATGGACATCTCTACTTTTGAAGCACCCCAAATGCACTGTGATCAAATCTAAGTCCTTGCTTTCACTATTATGTTTCTTCTACAACAAATGGCATCATCATCATCCCAATTTATGCAAAGTAGAAACAGGCCCATCATGGATGTGACCATAAATAAGTTTATCTTTTTTATCCTTCATAACAAGTCTGCAAAATTACAAATAACACATATTTTCCAAACGTGCTCACACCTTATTAACTCTTCAATCTCCAATGGTAGTTGCAAGTTTTAAGCAGAAAGGAGATATCTTATGCTCTAATGCAGTTATCTCATTAAATAAAGGGTAAAATGAGTTTTTAAAAAGTGTAGGAATTTGTACTTGTTATAAGTATTAGGACTAAAACCCAAGACAACTCTTCTGAGTCTGGTATTCTTTTCACTACATCAACACTAGTTGACATATTGAAATAACACAGACCTTTTATAAGTCTAAATTCTATACCTCCTTCAATATCCAGGTCCTTATATTATCGCTATATTGGTTTAGCCATCCTTGAACTTTCTCAACTCTGAGGACATAAACTGATTTTTATTTTTATATTGCCTGTGGAATTTTGATAATATTTATGAATTCCAAAAGGAGATTTAGATTATGTTTGTAAACTGGTCAGTTCTTCTGAGTGTGATACACTTTGCTTCTGTTAAATTAAAAGATTATGTTAACTTGATTAAATTAAGATTAGGGCTTGTTTTAGTCATGTCAGTAGAGTGTTGAATCCCCACCCCCTTGCTGGGCAGGCACACAGAAAAAGACATAGCAGAGGAAGAGATACAGCTCATTAGAAAGGCAGAGACCCCAGGAAAGAGATGAGTCTGATAGTCTACAGCTGACCTTGTGAAGACAACATAGTACATGAACCTGGAAATAAAGAAGCCCCAGGGAGATAGATGAAGCTTATGACAGCCTATAGATGAGATCAGAAGAAGCTGGGACCATGAAACCTTAAGAAAACAGAAGGAAATCTGAACCCTCTTAGACATCTGCCATCTTGCTTCAACACATGGCAAATGACTTTGGATGATAAAGTATCTCTTATATTACCTTGAGTTGGACTCTTTAGGCCCTTGTGGCTGTAAGTTTCTACCCCAAATAAATACCCATTATAAAAACCAACAGAGTTTTGGTACTTTGCATCAGCACCACTTTGGCTGATTAATACATTGCCTCATATGAGACACAACAGAGTGGTTTGTGGTACTATTGATTGTGAATAAAATCATCATAGAAAATTTTTTAAAATTACTTCAATGAATTTGGCATTTGAAAATTTTCACAAGCATGTATTATCATAATTCATGGATTATCCTCAAATTATTACTTCTGCTTTCTTCACAACATGCGAAGTGAAGTCAGTCCTAGAGAAGTCAGGAACTTCAGCAACTCTCATGTCCACTTAACTTTTCATAGCTTGGATCACATCAGATGCAGGTAATCTAGTGAGCCCAAGGAAGGGAAGTTACTCAGGTGCAGTTCCCAGCCCAGACAGTGACAGATGGGCAGGCTTGATGAATGAAAACATTAACCAAGGTCATACTTCTACAATACAAATCTCCTTAACTACTCCAAGATTTCTATTTCCCATTTGGTACTGTTCCAACTTCTTATGTGACATATAGGACCCTTCATTACTTGCAAATTCAGAGTTTTCTGTCTCCTCATCTCAAGTATAAATCTTTGGTCCAGCCATGCTACATTTGATTTTGTTCCTTTAATATTTTCATAATTTTTAATTTACTTCAGTTATAAAAACAAGCTAATCTCTCCGCATATATGACTCTTAAAATCTCTTCTTTAGTTTACTTAAACTTTCACATCCTTCTGGTCTCTCTGGGACAACTTCTTTCTCTGTTTCTTAGAAGTCATAATTGATGAGTAAGCCATTCTTTGACTTGCCTGCTCTTCAAATGAAATGATTAACACATTTTACCTACAAGACCTTCCCACTTTAGTGAGATGAGAATATTTTTTCTTATCTCAGTAAAATGTTACTTTATTTTGATGTATGTTTGAACCCACAATTGTTGCCTACAAAGTCCACACAATCTAAAACATTCAAGAAAGTAAAATGCAGACACATATATTCACACAAAATTTCCCAAAATCAATATGCAAAAGTTTTTCATTTTCAGAACAGGAATGCACATGAAAAGATTACTTAGATTGAAACCATGAAAAATGATTTTCAGTGTTTAATAGTAAATTGTGAAAGATCTTTGATTAAGATTTTATCCATAAAATAAAATTCAAAATATAGAGAAAAAGTTTTATATATAAAATATAGGTTATAATAACAATAATAAATGTTATTAATTACATGTGTTTTCAAGACACAAAATAAAACTGAGCTGTGATTCATCTCAGGAAATAGAATTTATTGTTAGGCAGTTTTAAATTGTTCATTGATTCAACTATATATTCAACTATACAACTAGAAAGCCAGGCTCCCTCTGCTTGCTATGTCCACCATTTTTAACGTATGGCTTTAGTTCTCAAGGTGTTTTTGCCCCTCTAAATATCTTTTCCAAATTCCATGTGGATGGAACATAGGAGGAAATAAGTCTTTTGCTTCATGACAGTCTACTCAAGATGCAGCCATCCTAACTACATACAGCTCTGAAAATTTGGAAAGAATTAAGCTATTTGTACATCTACAGCTATTGGGAGGCTGCAAGACTGAAAAACTTCATTGTTAATAAATGAACGATGGACAGGACAAATGGCCTTATGAATGCCTTGAATGTTTGCATGTTCATCTCAATCTTGTAAAGTGTTTAGCATAAAAAGGAATCTCATATTTGTTACTTAAATAATGCATTCTGAAGAAAAGTCACTGAAGTATAGATTGAGTAAACATTTCACTGTATGCTGCTGTTGGGTGATAGCAAAGTGAGGGCTAGGTGCATATATTCCATAGTATTTTTAGAGTGTTAAAAATTGAGTAAGCAAAGAAGTAAAAGAAAATGGAATAAAATGACCAAAATGTGGTTCTTCTGCAAGGTTTTCTTCACTGTATCACTTTTAGGAATTCTTGGGAATCATGTAAAATTTATACACAGAATATTCCTTAGAATTTTTTTAAGAGCCCCTTTAAACTCTTTGTTTCTCAGAGAATAAATAAGAGGCTTTAACATAGGGGTCACCACAGTGTAGAAGAGGGAAACAAAATTTCCCTGGTCTTTGTATTTACTCTTGGTTGGCTGCAGATATATGAAAATGATGGTTCCATAGAAGATGATAGCCACCAAGAGGTGGGAAAAGCAGGTCTTAAATGCTTTCTGTCTCCCACAGGTTGATTTGATCATCAAAATGGCATAGGCATTGTAGCCATAAAAGACCAGGATGAATGAGTGTGGCACTACAAGTAAGAGGACACTAACCACAAAAAGCACAACCTGGTTAAAAGTGGTGTCAATGCAAGCCAACTTGATGAGAACAGGGACCTCACAGAAAAAATTCTTCAGCTGAAGAGTGAGAGTAGACTGTACCAGGCTGGTGGCCACCCCACTCTGCCACACCATAGAGGCCAGGATCATGCAGAGATGGGGAGGCATAAAGACAGTGTAATGGAGGGGACAACAAACTACAACAAAGTGATTGTAGGACATCATGGTGAGCAAAACAAAGTCCATGGAACCCAGTGCAAGGGAGTTGAACAATGCAGCCACCATAGGTAATGGCTTTCATGCAATCCCTCAAGTTTACCAGGAACTGGGGTATCACACTGCTGGTGAAGCATAGGTGCAGGAAGGAAAGATAAGAAAAGAAGAAATACAGTGGCGTGTAAAATTTGGGTTCCTGAAGAGATATCAGTATGATGGTGGTGTTACCCAAAATGGTTAGTAAATAATAGATCAAGATGACTATAAATAGAGCCTTCTGTAACTGAGGATGATCAGAAAACCCCAACAGGATGATACTCATCAGCCTGCCCTCATTGGCACTCTGCAAAATCCCCATTTGCAATGTAGCTTCCAGAACACTGAGGCATGGTGGAGAAAGATGGCATATTTTATAAGGTCAATTGAGTGACAAAGTCACCTCTCATAAGGGTGTCCTCTCTTAAATTGATATAAGTTTATGTCCTTAGATCAAGTAACTTACATCTATCAATTTTCCTAATGTCTGCGTTCTACCCATTTCACATCTTAGCTGTCTCCTAAGGTTCTTCAAAATAGAGGACAATGGGCATATTAACAAACACCCTCACCTGCTATAGGAAAAACATTAGTCCATTGCTTCTTTCCAATCCCACCAAATATTCCCCTTATATTATCATATCTTTCTAGTTACAGAAAGGAGGAAATTCAGATAACTTCAATTAAAGTTAGTAAACTGAATTTTCAATAAATTTTCTAATACGAAAATATATCTCTCATCATCAATAATTGTGGAAGTTATTTCTAAGGCTACATCATTGAAATAAATTAGATGTGATTATCATTAACTAAAAAACAATGCCCGAGAGCTTCTTTGACCTGCTCAAAGGCATCTGTTTCCTGATAAATGCAAAGCTTGGATGAATTTTTTCTGAATCCATGTAACATTCATTTTTATTCTACTCACTATCTACATTTCTTCGTCCTTCCACCAGTGTTTGTTTTTTTACTTGTTTTTCTTGTTTTTTTTTTGCCTGCTTCCTTTTTCAGGGACCAAGGATCCTTTTGATTTTCATGAAATGAAATGGTATCTGTTATTTATATGTTCCTAAGTATTTAAATATTTTTTCCTAGAATCATTTGCATTCTAACCACCTTTCAAAGTGTGAAAGCAAAATATGTTTACTGGTAAAAGAAACAAGCAAGTAAATGGATCTTTACTTCCAAATGAAGAAAACATATCTGATCTATGAAATGATAGTACTCGGTAATCTTTTAATTATTGTGTTACTAGAGAACTCCAGTTCTTTCTTCCAATCCAATATTACTAAAGAGCCTTCCCTCAATACTGCAGAAAAACAAAATAGACCTTTAATATTATACACTCCTAAAATCTTTGTTTTTAAGTATTTGATTTGACTAAGTTGTATGTCTGTTTCTTCGCAATAGCTGGTGATTACACAGCACCCAAGCTCTCGATACTCTCTCAAAAATCCATTTAGCTGTCTGCACCAGTTATATTCCTCATTTTATACCACTTTGATTTTCCCAAGAGAGTCTGAAACAGCTCAAGCCAACTAGTTGATAGCTGATATCATTGTCAAATGAATGAATGAAGAGATGTTTAAAAATATGGGGGGAAAAAACTTTTGAATTCTCCTGAATGTAACTTCTGGTAATGATAAATAATATTTAACTTATTTCCATTGCAACCCCAATTACTTCATGTTGGAATGAAATTTCAAAATATATATATTTTTTGAATTTCATCAGTATATCTTCAATTAAATTATTTTGAAAACTATATTTTAATTATTTTGAATAACATTGAAAAAAGTATCTATAATATTAGAGACGCTCTTTATTTAAATAAATCATCTGTGATAACTTCAGTTCTACATATGACATTTTCCTGATAAATCTTATTTTCTTCCTTCTGACTTTTGTAGATCCCCATTATATCTCTATTTAGTTATCTCCATTAACTAAATTCACTTACGCAATACAGTAATGAAATGTGAGCCAGTTCTTTTCAACTGCAAGGGATATGACTGGATCTCCTAATATTAAATGAAGTTTACTTGGCTAACTTCCCACTGTATTTATCCTATAACTTCTGGGTGAGCATGAGCTTATGAATATATTAAATGATGCAGGGATAGTAATTGCCAACACCTCATACTTACTCACACAACTCATTAGGAAAAGGCATATCTCCATGTACTCTTCAAGGGTCCATAGGGATGTCTTAGTAGAACTTAAATAGAAGTAGCAACAATGATAAAGAAATTCCTGTGACAGATCTGTGGGATATAAAATGTTTCTGCTCAACCCTGTTAAAAGTTCAGTGAGATGACTTAACATGCCCTGAATTTATACCCTAATCCATCTACTTGTTATCTCTTCCTCACCCTCTGCATAAATGTCTCCCAAATTTCTAATACCCCAAGAATTGCAACTGCCATAAGCTCATGTAGTTCTACCCTTATTAATAGCATTAATGTGATTAAAGGGCATTTATAAATGTGTCAACTTGTCATCAACTCCACCTCAACACTGTAATTCCAAAAACAAAAACTCACAGCAATATCCTCACTATTAACTTGTTCATTTCTCCCCAATATTTCAAAGTAGGAAGCTTCAAACATTTCATTTATATTCCAAAAATAAATATGTCCATTAAAAACTGATTTTCATTTGGTAAATTTTATGCAAAATTAACTATTACTAGTCTGCCCTTTGTCACTGCAAGTCAGACCCTACCCCATGCCCTCTCCTGTTGCTGAGCTCCCAAGTATCTGGCTTTATATTCCATGCACATA
>JAQZBX010030837.1:0-26616 GCA_029593785.1 Cabassous unicinctus
ATAAATAAGATTTACAATGTCTGTGAATTGCAGGAATGAAAAGAGGAACTGAGCCATTAACCTTTAAGACTTGTTGATTTCAGTAAGATGTAACTATCAAGTATCTATTACCCTTGCACATGCTCACATGTATTTTCTTTGTTCTAAAGCTGAAATAAAAGCCACACTTTGTGAGGTGGCTGGGCTCTTCTCTCCATATTGGACGGAGAGACCCCTGATCCCAGTTTTTTCTTCTCTTTGTCTCTTTCTTTCTCATCCATGGCACCGTTTTCACTGACCCAGTTCCTGAATGCCAACACTCTACTTTGGAATCTGTGCTCCTGAGAGTGACAGAGTTGGACTCAAATATGTCTTCTTTGCACATGGTCCATCTGTCCCTTCTATTTAAACCTATGTGCAGTGCTGGTGTTTGTAGGTATACTCCCAGGAACTGGAGTGTTTGGGCTGTGCATGTCCCAGCTGGGCCTGGAATCTCACTGGAGCTTCAACCTTCAACTCCTACTCTACAGCTCAATGGACTCACACAGGACACCTGGTGGGGAGATGATGATGGACAACAGCCATCCCAGGGAATGGAGAGAGTCTGCAGCTGCAGGCAGGATAATCCCATCCATCTTATCCATGGGATATAAGTCCCTTCTCAGCTGAAGGTTGAGTGGACATCACCATCCTTGACTCCTCAGGATTGGGTGAGAGCTATGGACTACAGTGCACTTAGTGGTATTCTGTTATAAACATTTTGTGATTCAAGTTATGGAAGAAATTACAACATTAATGTGGAGACAGTGGCCACTGGAAACAGGGGGCAGGGAGAGGAAAAAGCAGTTGTAATACAGGGGCTTTTTTGGGAATGGGGAATTATCCTGAGTGACATTGCAATGACAGATATAGGACATTGTATGTCAGCATATAACATGCATAACTGTGTGGGGGAGAGTGTGGTCTACAATGTGAACTATGGTCCATGCTTAGTGGCAAAGCCCCAGGATGTGTATATCCATTGCAGGCTATCTGCCACATTAATGAAAGATGTATATGTGGCAGGTTGTGGGAGGTGTGGGACATGGGGCATATAGGAATCCCTATAGTTTTTCTGTAACATTTATGAAATCCAAGTATCTTTTAAAAAATTAAAAATTATTATTAAAAAAGAAAACCATAGGAGACCTTAACAAACCACTCTCAACAAAGGATAGACTAGTGAAAAGATCAATAAGAAAGTACAGGACTTGAATGATACAGATACACACAACCAAATAGATTTAGACATATATAGAACACTACATCTGACAAAAACAAAGTTCATATTCTTCTCAAGTGTACATGGATCATTCTCCAGGATAGAGTATATGTTGGGGCACAAAACAAGTCTTAATGAATTTTAAAAAAATTTGAAATCATACAATGCAAATTCCCTGAATGCAACAGAATTAATTTTGAAATAAAAACAGAGGTAGAAGGTGAAATTCACAAATTTGTGGAAATTAAACAATAAAATCTAAAGCAACTAATGGGATAAAGAGGAAATAAGCATAATTAAGAATTATCTTGAGGTGAATGAAAATGAAAATACTACATAGCAAAACTTTTAGGATGCATCAAAGTCAGTTCTGAGAGGGAAATTTATAGCTGTAGATGCTTACATAAAAGACTTCAAATCACACAGCTAACCTCAAAACTAGAAGAACATGAAGAAGAGCAAACTAAACCAATAGAAAGGAGAAGCAACAAAATAACAAGGATAGGAGCAGAGATAAATGAAATAGAAAAGAAGAAAACTATAGAGCATTAGAAAAAGCATAAGCTGATTCTTTGTAAAGATGAATAAAATCAACATTTGGTTAGATTGACAAAGAAGAGAGAGGATGCAAATAGAATCAGAAATGAAAAAGGAGGCATTACTACCATCCTTACTGAAATATAAAAGGGGCAAAATTGGATTCTATGAACAGATGTGCCTTAAATTTGCCACAGGCTGCTGATATAAAATATCAGAAATGGCTGGGTTTTATGAGAATTTTATTTAGGGTAAAATCTTACAATTCTGAGGCCATGAAATGTACAAATCAAGTTATCAACAGATGTGCTTTTTCAGCAATGTTAATTACTAATGATACTGGGGTCCTCCCATATGGAAAAGCAAGATGGTCACCATTTACTATTCAGCTCCATGCTTTCCCATACAGAGCCTACCATCTCCTGGAGCTCACCTGTGATCAAGCAGATCACAGAGAGGGTTTCTCTCTTTTAGGTCCTCATCTCCAGTCTTATCTGTTCTGCTTTCTTCTCAAATTCATCTGCAGGTTATAGGTACATGGTTCTTCTCTTCATCCATGAAATGTACTGTTGCCCATCATCTTGGGGGTATTCTGCTTAAATTTTGGCTGCTGTTTATCCTCATGTCCTCTTTCACATGGCAGGATCAAAAATGATAGCTTCCATTTTCTCTGTCTCCATTTACATAAGTCCCAGCAAATGGGAAGAATCCTAAACTGTGTCACATTTCAACGATGTAATCCAATTCAAAGGGCCTAACATACACAGGAAGGGAATTGGTCAAAAACTTAATCTTTTACTTTTTGGGAGGCATAGAAGAACTTCAAACTGCCACAAGAGATATGCAAATAATTTATATAACCTGGATGAAAAAGAAAAATTCTTAGAAACACAAAAACTACCTACATTGCCTGGAGAAGGAATAGAAGCTCTAAAATACCAATGATTAATAAAAAAATCATATCCATAATAAAAATGCTCCCAACAAAGAATGGAGGGCCACATGGCATCACAGGAAAATTTTAGCAAACATTTAAAAAAGACATCTTTAATTCTGCTCAAACTCTTCCAAAAAACTGAAGAGGAGGAGAAACTGCCTAGCTCATTCTATGAGTCCAGCTGTTTTACTAAGGAAAAGGCAGAAACTCTAAATGCTATGCAAAGGCAGATTTATTCAATCAAATGAGTTTCAGGTTATATCAAATGATTATAACAATTATGCAATTACAGAAAAGAAGAGTAATCAATTAAATGACATAAGAAAGAATGAAAGTATATACAACCACCTACCAAATCAGGGGAAAAAACAACATCTGATCTTTCATGAGGCTGGGAAGTCGCTTTGCAGCTAATCAGAGTCCTGATTGGAAAAATGGTCCCAGGCTGAGCATCCTCTCCTGGGTGAGACGTCAATTGGCAGGTTAAGGGCTATCCATTTTAAAGAGTTCTGAACCTCAGAACTCCAATGAGTCTTGCAACTTGTGATAAATGACCCCATCAAAAGTAACCAAATCCATCTGCTGTGGGGATGGCCAGCCCTCCACTGGAGAAATGTGATGTCTTGAGGGGTCTTTATTCTATTCTGCTCATGGTACACTAACACCAGCTGTAACAATGTTAACTTTACAGGGGATACAAATAGCATGTGCAAATACCACATCGAGTAACTTGTTCATTTTAAACATGTTTTTTGGGTAATGGATGATGGGGTTGCCTGCATAGTAGCATTATAACATTCCAAAGGACAAAGGATAAGTTAATCATTCACAATTCTAGGCTGAAACAGCAGACACTATTGATTAGAAAGCTTATGAATTCACAATTCTTAGTAATAATTTTCTTATAGTACATCACCAGCATTACCTTCACAGTTAATCCAGATAAAGATTCCAGAAGAAAGGAAAACTACAGACCAAAATCTCATTAATTTAGAAGTAAAATTTCACAACAAAATACTAGCAAACTGAATCCAGCAGCATCTTAAAAGAATTATACATGATGATGAAGTGGCAATCATCCCTGATATGCTAATTTGGTTCAATATGAGAAAATCAAGAAATGCTCAATAACAGAATGAAAGAAAACATCCACTTGATCATTTCAATAAAGGCAGAAAAGGTATTTGACAAAATACAACACTGTTTATAGATTAAGAAAAGACCAGAACACTAGGAATAGAAAGAAACTTCCTCCACATGAAAAGGGCATATACAAAAACACACAGCTAACATCTTGCTTAATGGTGAAAGACTGAAAGCCTTCCATCTGTGATCAGGAACAAGACAAAGATGAGCACTGAATCTTCTGTTATTCAACATTGTACTAAAGTTCTTGTCAGAGCAATTCGACAAGAAAAAGAAATAAAGGCATCCAAACTGGAAAGGAAAAGGTTAAACAATGTAAACATTGTTTACAAAAGTAAACATTTGTACTTGATACCATCGTATAGACAGAAAATCCTGAAAAACGTACAACAAATTTCCTAGAACTAATAAATGACTTCAGCAGATTGGCAGGGTACAAAATGGACAGCCAAAAATCAGCAGTGCTTCCATACACAATGAACAATTGGAAGAACTGAAGAAAAAAATCTATTCACAGTTACATATTAAAAAATCAAATATAAAAGAATAAATATAACCATGTATATAAAGGACTTCTAAACAGAATACAACAAAACATTGCTAAAGGAAATTTTGAAAAATCTAAATAAATGGAAGCTTGTTCCATGTTTATGGGTTGGATATCATCCTGATGTCAATATTACCCAAAGCAACTTGTAGAATCAATGTATTACCAATTAAAATTCAAACAAGTTTCTTTGCAGAAATGGAAAAGAAAATCATAAAATTTATTAGGATGGATAATGGGTCCTGAGTAGCTGAAGCCATCTTGAAAAAGAAGACAGGAGATGGAGGACTCACACTTTCCAACCTTAAAAGTTATAACAAATGTACAGTAATCAAAAGACTATGGTATTGTCACAATGACAGACATATAGAGCAATGGCATAGAATTAAGAACTCAGTACTCAACCCTCACATTCCTGGCCAATCAATTATTGACAAGGTGGAAAAGACCTATCAATCTGTAAAGAATTGCCTCTTCAACAAATGGTGATGGGAAAATTAGATCAACATGAGTTTAAAAAAATAGGTAGAGACTTCTGGGAAAATGGTGCTGAAGTAGGTAGGCAGAGGAAAAGAAAAAAGAAAAAATGAAAAACAATTAAACAGTTGGACAAAAGTGAGAAAGAAATAAAAACAAAAAAAATTGAAAAAACAAAAACTGATAGAAATGAAAGAAAAAAAAAGTGGATAGAAGGAAGGGACCTTTCTAAAGGAATTGCTTTGTCTATATATAGTATGAGAAGGTGTCCTGAGTCATCTAGGAGGTGACTGGAAAGATCAAGAAGCCAAGGGAAAACCATGAGTTGCTTGCACCTGTGGCTGGAAATGACACATGTAGCCACCCCCAGGTCAGGGAGCATTGGTGGAACCCCTGGCTCTCTGCTGCCAATTGACTGGGAGGGGGCATTTCCTGGGAAGAAGATGGGCCTGAAAGAAGGGGGGCAGTGGTTTCTTTGCAGTGAGTTTGGCCGGCTGAGCCCCTTTTGTATCTCATAAGTGAGCCTGACCCAATGAGGAGAGGGCAGGGGTATATGCTCAGGCAAGCCATCCTGCCCAGCCATCTGGGGAAAGAGAGGAATTAGAATATAGAAGGGGTGGGACAGGTGCCTAATCAGCAAGACTGTAGCAAATTGTAGCCTAAAACACCTGGGGTAAATTGGGCAGAGAGCTTTTTGAAGCCTAATCAACTTAATGAGACAATTTAGCTCAGTGGAGGAATTCCCACCTTGCATATATTATGACCCTGGTCTCCTTAGTGAAGTGGGTAAGTGATCCACCAGGTTATCAGACAACCAGGTGATATCTTATGATATGAAACATGTAGACATTCTTTTTATTTTAGGTTTTCTTGGATTTTTTAAAAAGGTTTCTTTTTTCTTTTTTCCTTGTTTTACTCACTAGAACCCTATACATTACCTTCAGAGGGCAGGCTGCAGGGTGATTGATGGATGAACACTGGCAACCTGAAAAGTGACTTATGGGCATAAGAGGGAAGGCTGATTTTCCTTGGTTGTTCTTTTTTTTTTAGTTACTGATGTTTTTTTCTTGTTGTTGTGTTTCCTCTTTGTTTCCCTTTTTTCCTTTAACTGATTTTTTTCTCCCTAATTTCTTTTATTCATTTTTGTCTTCTGTTTAATGTTGTTTTTCTTTCATTCCATCAATTTTTGCTTAGTTTTTCCTTTTTTTTTATTTCTGTCTTTTGTCCAACTCTTTTATTTGTTTTTCATTTTTTCTTTTCCTCTCTTTTCATCATTCTGGCCTTTTAAATCACTCCATGTATTTTTCTATTTTATTTCTCATTTCATTTTTTTTTCTTTTACAGCTTTTTTTATTCTTATTCTTCTGTACTTATGATTTTTTTTAAAGATTTATTTATTTATTCCCCCCCCTTGCTGCTTGTGTTTGCTGTGTCCATTCGCTCTGTGTTTCTTCTGTGTCTGCTTATCTCCCCCCTGCTGTGAAGTCCTGCTGCATCAGCCCACCGTGCTGCATGGGTCGGCCTGCTCTCACAAGGAGGCCCTGGGAAGTGAACCTGGGGCCTCCCATATGGTAAACAGGAGCTCTGTCCATTGAGGCACACCCGCTTCCCTGTACTTATGATTTTTAACATGTGTTAATTATTTATTTCCCTTGGTCTTATATGGTTTCTCTTCTACCATTTTTTAAATTATAACTATTATTCTTTTTCTCTACTCATGTTTTTTCTGCTCCTAATTCTTTTTTTTCCCCCAAGGGAACATAGGTAACAGCAAGGAAAAAGAATAAGAGGAATTAAGTGTCAAAGGGAAACCTTACCAGACACACAAAAAATAACAAAATAAAACCATACAGAAGAAAGAGAAGCTAACCAACTGAATAAATCCTTTAAGACAGATGTCTAGACACCACCAAAAGAATTACAAGCCATACTAAGAAACAGGAATATATGGCCCAGTCTAATGAACAAAATATAAAACAGGAGGAGATGCATAATATGGAACAACTAATCAGAGATGTCCAAAAAACATCATGGGTCAACTTAATGAAGTGAAGGAAGAGATTCATAACAAAGAAATTATAGACATACATAAAAAGATAACAGATATGATGGTGATGAATGGTAAAATGCAAGAAATCAAAAATGCCCTGGAAGCACATAACAGCAGATTTGAACAGACAGATGGAAGAATTAGTGATGTGGAAGACAGTACATTTGAAATCAGACAGATAGTAGAAGAGATAAAAAGTTACCAAAAATCCGGAGGGACTTAGGGACTAGAATGACAACATGAAATGCATAAACATATACATTATAGATATCTGAGAAGGAAAAGAGAAGGGAAAGGGGTCAGAAGGAGTGTTGGAGGAAATGATGGCTGAAAATTCCCCAACTCTACTGAGGGACATGGAATGTATAGATCCAGGAAATGCAGCACACCCCAAGCAGTAAAAATCCTAACTGGCCTAATTCAAGACATATACTTGTCAAAATGCCCAATGCTCAAGACAAAGATAGAATAATGAAAGCAGCAAGAGGAAAGAAATCCACCACATACAAGTGAAGCTCAAATTATGTAGCAGATGGGCATTGTTTATGAGTGCCAAAAATTGTTATTGAATATTTGTAAACTGGTCTGTCAGAGATATCACATTTAATTGAATTATGATTAGGATTTTGATTGGGGCACATCAGTAGGGCAGGGACTCACAGAGAAAAGAAATGGCAAAGGACAGAATTGGGAGGTTTGAGCTGGAGCTCAAGAAGTAAATATAAAGGAGAATGCAGAGCAACTGAACCCAGAGAGAATCAGGTCCCAGGGAGAGAGCCAGAGGCATTTGCCTAATGATCTACAGCTGGCCTTGTGAAGCTAGAGCAGCTGAGCCCAGAGAGAGGCAAAACCTGGGAAAAGAGGAACTCAGGAAGCCTATACCCTCAAAGACATCAGCAGCCTTCATGTCCCAACACATGGCAATAGACTCTGGTGAGGAAAGTAATTCATGCTTTTTGGCCTGGTAACTGTAGCTAATACCCCAATTAAATACCCTTTATAAAAACCAACCAATTTCTGGTATTTTGCTTCAGCAACACTTTGACTGACTAATACAGATTATGTGCTAATTTATCATCTGAAATCATGGAGGGAAGAAGACAGTGATATGACATAGTTGAGGTGGTAAAAGAAAAACTTTCCACCAAGAATTCTCTATCCAGAAAATCTGACATTCAAAAATGAGGGAGAGTTAAAAATTATTCACAGATAAAGAGAAATTAAAAGTGTTTATCAATAACAAACCTGTACATCAAGAAATACTAAAGGGAGTTCTGCAGGTTGAAAGGAAAAACCAGGAGAGATAGAGTTGGGGGAGACTGTAAGAAAAACTAAAAAGATAAAAAGAGAAATAAAACCAATATATGACATACAGAAACCTAAAAATAATATGGCTAATGAAGGAATTCCTTTATAGTAATAACATTGAATGTTAGTGGATTAAACTCTCCAATCAAGAGATAGAGATTGACAGAATGGATAAGGAAATAGGACCCATATATAGGTTGTCTATCAGAAACTCACCTTAGATACAGGAATGAAAGGGGCCTGTGAATGGTTGGAAAATAATTTTACATGCAAACAATAATAAAAAATGTTTGGGATTAGCCATAATAATATCAGACAAAATAGACTTTAAAAAGCAAAACTATTGTTAAGAGAGAAAGAAGGCCACTATATATTAAGAAAAGGGATAATCCATCAAGAATAAAGAACAGTCATAAACATTTATGCACCTGACCAGAGCTTGTAAAAGTACATGAGGCAAACATTAGGAAGGCGAAGTGAAGAAATAGATGCTTCTATAGTTATAGTGGGGGATGTTAAAATACCATCATGCCCATTAGACAGAACACGTCAACAGAGAATCAATAGAGATACAAAGACCTTGAATAATACATTAGAGGATCTGGACCTACAAGGCATATACAGAATATTGCACCCAAATATCAGGATATACATTCCTCTCAAGTTCATATTGATCATTCTCCAAGATCGATAACAAACTAGGCCCTAGAAAAACTCTCAATGAATTCAGAAAGATTGAAATTATACAAAGTACTTTCTTTGACCACAATGGAATGAAATCGGAAATTGGTAAAGGGCAGAGAAGCAGATTAGGCACAAAGATATGGAAGTTAAACAACACATTCTTAGACAATCAGTGGGTCAAGTAGGAAATTGCAAAAGAAATCAGTAACTACCTTGAAACAGAAGAAAATGACAACACAATGTATCAAAACTTATGGGATTCAGCAAAACCTGTACTTAGAGGGAAATTCTTAGTCAGAAATGCCTATATTAAAGAAGAAAGAGTTAAAATCAAAGAACTACCTGCACACATGGAGGCTTTAGAAAAAGTACTACAAACTAACCCCAAAGAAAGTATAAAGAAGGAAATAACAAAGATTACAGCAGAGCTAAATGAAATTGAAAATAAGAAAGCACAAGAAAAAATAAACAAAACCAAAAGCTGCTTCTTTGTGAAGATTAGTAAAATTGACAAACCCATAGCTAGACTAACAAAGAAAAAAGTGTGAAGGTGCAAATACATAAAATAAGAAAGGAGTAAGGAGATATCATCACAGATGCCACAGAAATAAAGAATATCATAAGAGGATACTTTGAAAAATTATATGCCAATAAGATGGATAATTTAGAGGGAATGGACAAATTCCTAGAAACCCACAAGCAGCCTACATGGATGAAAGAAGAAATTCATGAACTCAACAGAACAATCACAAGCAATGAGATTGAAGTAGTCATGAAAAACTTCCCAAATAAGAAGAGCCCAGGACTACATGGCTTCACAGATGAATTTTTCCTAACATTCCAGAAAGCATTAAAACAATTCTGCCTAAACTCTTAAGTGGAGGAAACATTCCCTAATTCATTCTATGATGCCAACATCACTTTATACTGAAGACAAACAAATATGCCACAAGAAAGGAAAACTACAGACCAATCTCTCCAATGAGTTTAGAGGCTAAATTCCTCAGCAAAATACTTGTTAATTGTATTCAACAACATAACAAATGAATTATAAACCATGCTAAGTGGGTTTCATCCTTCCTATTCAAGTATGTTTCAACATTAAAAAAATCAATGTAATACACCATATAAACAGATTGAAAGAAAAAAAAATCACATGATAATCTCTATAGATGCAGAAAAAGCATTTGACAAAATATAGCACCCTTTCCTGATAAAAACACTTCAAAAGATAGGAATAGAAGGACACTTCCTCAACCTGATACAGGGTATATATAAAAAATGCACAGCTAACATCATATTCATTGGTGAAATCCTAAAAACATTCCCTCTAGGATTTGGAATGAGACAAGGATGCCCACTGTCACCTCTCTTGTTTAACAGTGTGTTAGAAGTACTTGCCCAAGGACTTAGTAAAGAAAAATATATAAAAGTCATCCAAATTGAAAAGGAGAAAGTAAAAATTTCACTATTTACAGATGACAAGATCCTATACCTCGGAAGCCCCGGGGAAGCTACGTTAAAGTTTCTAGAGCTTATAAATGAGTTCAGTAAAGTAGCAGGTTATAAGATTAATATGCAAAAATCAGTCACATTTCTGCATACCAATAATGAGGAATCTGAGGAGGAAATCAAGAAAAATATCTCATTTACAATAGCAACAAAATGAATCAAATACCTTGGAATAAATTTACCTAAAGATGTAAATGAGTTGTACACAGAAAACTACACAACACTTTCAAAGGAAATCAATAAATACCTAAATAAATGGAATAATATTTCTTGTTATGGACAGGAAGATAAACATCATTAAGATGTCTATTCTATCAAAACTGATTTACAGGTTTAACTTAATCCCAATAAAAATTACCACAGCATTTTTTTACTGAAGTGGAAAAGATAACACTGAAATTTACTTGGAAGGACAAAGGGCCTAAATAGCCAAAGACATATTGGGGGAAAAAAACAAAATCAGAGGAATCACAATTCCTGACTTTAAAACACACTACAAAACTACAGTGGTCAAAATTGTATTGTATTGGCATGATGATAGACATTCTCACCAATGGAACTGAATTGAGAGTTCTAATATATATTCTCACATATACAGTCATTTGATATTTGACAAGGCGACCTATTCCACTCAACTGGGAGAGAATGGTCTCTTCAACAAATGGTGCTTGGAGAACTGGGTATCCATATACAAAAGAATGAGAGAGTAACACCATCTCTTAGCTTATACAAAAATTAACAGAAGATGGATCACAGATCTAAATTAAAGAGCCAAGACAATGAAGAACTTGGAAGTTAATGTAGGGAAGCACCAACAAGACCTTGTATTAGGGAATGGTTTCATGAATTTTACACCCAAAGCATGAGCAACAAAAGAAAAAATAAATGGGACCTCCTCATAATTTAAAACTTTTGCACCTCAAAGGAATTCATCAAGAAAGTGAAAAAGCAGCCTACAGAATGGAAGAAAATATTTGATAACCATTTATCGATAGGGACCTAATAATCATCATATATAAAGAAATCCTACACCTCAAAAATACAAAAAGCAAGCAATCCATTTAAAAAATGGGTGTTTTGAAAAGACACTTCTCCAAAGAAGAAATAAAAATGCCTAAAAATCATATGAAAAGATGCTCAACATCAGTAGCTATTAGGGAAATGTAAATCAAAACTACAATGAAATATCATCTTACACCCATTAGACTGGTGGCTTTTAAAAAACTGAGTACTACAAGTGGAGAGGAAGTGGAGGAATAGGAACTCTTATCCACTGCTTCTGGAAATGCAGAATGATACAACCATTCTAGAGGACAGTCTGGCAGTTCCCCAGGAAACTATTGAGCTGCCATCTGATCCAGAAATGCCACTGCTGGGTATATACCCAGAAAAATTGAATGAAGGAACAAGAACAGATATATGCAAACCAATGTTCATAGCTGCATTATTCACTATTTCCAAAAGTTTGAAAGAACTAAAATATCCATCAACAGATGAATGGATAAGCAAACTCTGGTATATACATACAATGTATTATAATATTACTCAGCTGTAACAAGGAATACAGTATTAACATATGGGATAACATGGATAAACCTTGAAGACTTTATGAAGCAAGCCAGGCACTGATGGATACATATTATATGACCTTACTGACATGAATTAAGCAAACTGAGGAGACTCACAAATCTAGTGTATGGAAGATAATTTTATAGAAAGGGAACACAGGTTTGTGAGCCAATGCCTATATGGGCAAAATCCATGATAAGTTGGAAGAGTGTAGTTGTGCAGTGGATGGGCATGACAGTGGTACAGTGATGCTGTTGGGTTGAGCAGTGCTAGCTTGTGAGCATTTTAGGGAGGGGGTGGTTACATTGCCAATGGAACTGGTGGGAGGGAGTAGGAGAACTGTGGGGATTTGCAGGTATTTGGTTTAAACTGTAATGTAGGAAATACTTTTTTTGGTAATATGGCAGGGGAGGGTTAATGGTTTGGGGTGTTAGATGTGGGAGACATATGGGATAGGTGGCACCTCGGCAGGCTTCTATGGAGTATGTGTGTTCATCCTGTCTTAGTGTATTGCATCAGTGGGTGGAGACCACACAATGAATGGTAAGGTGTTGGACTCCCATCCTAGGAAGTCCTGCTCTGTTCTCAAATAGAGGGGCAGGAGTCTCTTGAAAGCATATGCTGTGCCTAGTATGGGAGGACAGGCCAGGATGATAAGCCCTCAATATTGTTGTAAGTAATTATGAATCTTGTACTTCAAAGAATGAAGCTTGGTGGAATAGAACAGATGCAATATGGGGCATTTTGGGTGCACTGGAATTGTTCTGCATGATCTTGCAATGATGGAGTCAGTCCATGTTAAATTTCATCAAAGTTTATAAAATTGTATGTTCCAAAATGTAAACCATAATGTAAATCATTGACCATTTTTAGTAGCAATGCTTCAATATTTGTACATCAATTGTAACAAATGTACCATCCACATGTAAAATGTTATTAATAGGGGAAAGTGGAAAAGGGGAAGGATATTGTATATATGGGAATCTCCAATATTCTCTACATGACTTTTCTGTTACCTAAAGCTTCTTTGAAGATAAAATGAAAGAAAAAAAAAAGACACTGGGGGAATAAATGGAAGAAAATGTCACCACATACAAGACAATAGATGTTACAGTGATGAAAGTCATAATGCCAAACATTTTTTAATTTTATTTTTTTATTATTTCAAATTCTATTTTTTTTTGTATTTTTGCCATTTTTAAAACTATCATTACTATTTCATTTGCTTATTAATTTTATTTGGTTATGTTGACTTTATTTTTAATGAATTTTTGGATAACAGAATTGTTACAACTGTGGCAGGGGAAGGTCATTGTTGCAGAGTGTCAATGATTTGGGATGCATGAGAGGAATTTGACCTGGGGCATACTTACAAGGCAAATGAATGAGTTCCAATGTCCATGGGGCATTGTCATGGTGGGTGGAGATCCACACTATCACTGAAAGAATATCCAATTCCCATCTTGGCGAGTTCTGCCACATTTGCTAATGGGACAGCAAGAATCCCTTAAGTACAAGAGCATTGACTAGTGAAATAGGATGGAATATTGATGTGTACTTGATATTGATGACTGTACTTATGAACCTTTTCTTTTGAAATTTAAAGTTAGCTTAGTATTCTAGGTTGCCTAAGAGTTACCTCCTGTGTGTCTCCTTTTAGCCCAAATGTGGCCTCTCTAAGCCAAACTCAGCATATAAATGCATTACCTCCCCACCAGCATGGGACATGACTCCTGAGGAGAGATTCCCTGGCACCAGGGGATTACTATCAAGCACCAACTAGCAATGCTACTGGGAAAGCACCTTGAAAAATAGGAGGAAATGGTAAAGACAAATGAGTTTATATGGAAAACAGACTTCAAAGTGTATTGGGAGGTCATCACAGAGGTTACACTTATTCACATCTCAGCAGGATCCCATTGACTGCCACAGTAGATATGCTGTCAAATAGTGGGGTTACTGAGGGCTCTGGAGATATCCATACACTATTGGCAGGGCAAACAGCCCTGGAGTTTTCTGCCCTTCTAATGGGCCCTACTTTGGAATTGATGCTCTCCAGTGTAACAGAGTTGGAGTTGTGGTTTCCCTACATGTGATTCTTCTGCCCCTTCTACTTGAACCTATAGTTAGTCCTAGAGTTGATAGTTTTGTCCAAGAGACTTAAATCTTTGGGCTTCCCATATTCCAGTTCAGTCCTGAATCTCAAGAATTTCAACACATACTCACCAGTTATTGGACTCACCCAGGACAACTAACAAGGAAATGATGATGGATGATAACCATTCCAAGGAACAGAGAGTGTGTACAACTGCAAGCAAGATAGTCCCATACATCTGCCTGAAGGGGTCTAAGCCCCTTATTAATTATAGGTGGAGTGGGCATCAACAACCCAGAATCCTCAGTATTGGGGAATGAATGATGGCAGAGGGAAAAATAGATGTAATATGGGGACATTTTGGGGACATTGGTATTGTCCTGAATATCATTGCAATGACATATACAAGCCATTATATATCTTATCATAACTTATGCATTTGTGTGGGAGTTTAGACTGTAATGTAAACTAAAATCCACATGTAGTAGCAATGCTTCAATCTGTGTTCATCAATTGTAACAAATGTACCACACTAGTAAATAATGTTGATGTGTGAATGTACAGGAGTGGTAGTGAGTGGGGCATATTGTAATCCCCTATATTTTTCATGTGACATTTCTGTGATCTAAGTATGTTTTTAAAAACTTAAAAACTATAACAAAAAATAGGTAGACCATTCTATCACACCTTATACAGAAATAAATTCAAAATTGTATGATTCCATTTATTTCATATGCAAATATAAATCAATTTATAAAGATGAAATTAGATTAGTAATGTAGGGTTCTGACAGTATAGATGGATTGTGAGGTGACTGCTTAGAGGTGTGGAGTTTTTCTTTTCTCTTTTTTAAAATTTATTTTCAGATCGCTCCAACAGAATTTTTTAAGGATTTATTTTATTTATTTCACCCTCCCTCATTGTTTTGCACTTACTTTCTGCTTTCCATATGTTTTCTGTGTCTGCTTTTCTTCTCTTTAGGAAGCAGCAGGAACCAATCCTGGGACCTTCCAGAGTGGGAAAGAGGTGTTCAATCTCTTGTGCCACCACAGCTTCCTGTCTGCAGTGACTCTTTTTTCTCTCCTCTTTGCATCTTTTTGTTGCATCATCTTGATGGGCCAGCTCTCTGTGTGGGCCAGCATGCTACATAGGCCAGCTCACCACACAGGCCAGCTTTCCTTTCACCAGGAGGCCCTGGAAATTGAAACTTGAACCTCCAATATGGTAGACTGGAGCCCAATCACTTGAGCCACATCCATTTCCATGTCTTTTCCTTTATGGAGTAATGAAATTTTTCTAAAACTCTTTTTGTAATGATGGCACAACATTTTGATTATACTAAGACCCATTGATTATACACTTAGGATAGATTGTAAGGTATGAGTCTACATCTCAATTAAACTTCTTTAAAATAAATAAATATGCAAGAATAGCTAAAAAGAGCAGGTATGTACATCAGGGGAATCATAGAGAGATTAAGAGGTGATGACTTTTTGTTTGTTTTAGGTTCAGTTTTTGTTTATTACTATAGAAATAATGAAAATATTATAATAGTGATTAAAATAATGAATACACAATCATTATTGTAATTAAGTCAAATACCATTGACAATACACTTTGGATGGACTGCATTCTTTACTAATATGTATCATAAAAATTGTTTTTTTTTATAAAAAAAATTGTCTGTAAAGTTTCCATATTTGCATGCTCTGGAACTTAATGTTTTAATAATTAATGACAAGGAGAGGATTTGCAAATGTCAAACATCATAATGGCATTGCCTATGGGTATGGAAGGTTTTGGAATCTATTAGATATTTTCTTAACAAGATTATTATTGGAGTTCATTTTTCCTGGATACTTCCAACTGTGAAATTAGCAAAGGGAAGTGGGAATGATCTGAACCTCTGTCCAGCACAGTGAACTACTGGGTGCATGATTCTCACACCCACTGATAAAGATTCTAGTCACAAAGATGAAGTATTGTTTTATCTAATATTAGGAACAGAGTGACCATATCTGTTCCTCCCCTTCAGATATTTAATCACTGACCTAGGAAAGGCAACCAGAGAACTACATTCATTTCTGTGGGAAAGACTCCAAAATCACAGGCTTCATAGATTTTCCTATCCCTAAACCTATAAAATTTCCAGATGATATTCACAAAATCATCCATCAGATACCCAATCATTTGCCCAACCCCCTCAAACAATATCTATCAGACAAACAAAATTAGTGATGTTCACAACCTCTCAAACTCTGAATAAATTATTTCCTATGATTTTTCATTACATTCTTCACAGTGAATTTTCTGGAAATCCCTCAATGAGTTTCATCCTTCTAATGAAGTCTTCTTCCTCTTATTCAATGCTTTGTAGTTCTTTTTATTTTAAGATTTATATTATTTATTCCACCCCTCTTGCTGCTCATTCTTGCTGTGTCCATTTGCTGTGCATTTTTCTCTGTCTGATTGTCACCCTTTGTTGCATCCTCTTGCTGTGCCACCTCACTGCACCACATGGTGGGCAAGACTGCCCCCACCAGGAGGCCCCAGGAATCAAACCCAGGGCGTCCCACATGGTAAATAGGATCCCAACCACTGGAGCCATATCCACCTCCCTGTGCTTAATCTTCAACTGAGTTTCCTTTAGCACATTAAGGCTTAGCTTTGAATGAGTGATAGTGCACAGTGATTAGAGACCTATTGTTTCACTTTTTTGGAGTCCACTCACTTAATTTAAAAGATAAATTAGGGATTAAGAGAATCCCACATTGAGTACAGGTGTAAAATTCCTCACATGAGATTTTTCTGATTCGCTTATTAGAGTGATAGAAGAGACCTCTCCAATTCCATTATATTTACATAATGTGTTTTTCACATAATGTATTATTTATCCATTAAGGACTTTGCTACATAACATGCATATGGATTCTCACCAGTATGAATGTTATTAGATTATCTGAAGAGGTATGGATGAAGACAGGAATTTCTGAACACATTAAAAACTGTTTCTTCAGAATCTGAATTCTCTAGTATGTTTAAAGGCTAAATCTATGGCTCAAGAGGGGTAAGAGGGCATCAGCTTAGGAGGGCAACCACAGACAGCTCCCAGAGCACAGTGGATAGTGGACAGGGTCCTGCCTGGGGGTCTGTGCTGTGGGCATGCAGAGTGAGAAGCTTGGGACATCTATCTGGACAGATCGATGGCATAGACTGAACGGTAGAGATTCATGAGTTTTAAGCCTGCCTGTGGTGGTTAACACAGTTGGCTGACCCGCACCCTTATGGGAAAAAAAAAAAGCCAGTTGGAACCACAACTCCCATCTGGTAACTGGGTGACAGGGCCCGGTGGGAGGGGGTGTTTTCTGAGGGGGGGCTCTGGCAAGAGAGCTTTATTTTCTGGGGATTTGGCTGCCTGAAGCCCCTTGCAACTTAGACGAACAAAACAGCTGCAGTGAATTGGCACTCAGAGGAGGGGAGGGGTGAATCTGCTGAGAGAGTTGATCTGACTAGCTGCCCAGGGATAAGCCCCAGACCCCGTGGAACTGGGAAGAGGGAGCACTCTCCAAGAGAGGGAGAGTTCTGACAGAAAACAGAGAGGGGATATTTTTGCTGTTGATTTGTCTGCCTGGACCCCCTCATAACTTTGGGGAGCAGATAAGCCAGCTTGAAGCAGTGCCAGTCTGAGGGGAGAGGCAAATCTGCTGAGTAAACCTGATATACCAGCAGCCTGGTGACGCTGGGGCTCTGATCCAGAAGGGCAGTGTTGGCCATTTTTAGCATTCTGCAATGACAAACATCAGAACTTTAGTGGCCCTGGGGAATACAGAAATTGGGAAGTGTTTGATTAGTTTCCACGGGCCCAGTTAGGGTCCCCTCCATGAGGGAGGTGGTCTTGAGGAGGACTTATTTATGGTCCTGTATGAAGCCAAAAATATAAATAAATAAAATGGTCACTTTAATAAATGAAAAATAAATTCCTTTTAATTTAGTTTAATAGCCAAAAGCTGCTTCAGGACCTGCATATAAAAGCCTGCAGGAAAACTGATTGATAAACACAAGGAGGCTGAGAGGATCCACGGGGACCCCAGAGAATACTGATCCCCCTTAGCTTTGTTTGACTGCTTGCCTGTGTGGTTGTTTGGTTTTTCTCTGCTTATTTGTGTTTCATGCTTTTCTTTCCTCTTTCCTCCCCCATTTCTTCTTTCTTTCATGTTTTACAATTAGGTGTTGCTACCTTGTCTCTTCCTTGCTGTGCTTCTGCTTCAGTAATTTCCCATTCCCTCTATATATTGATTTTGTATTCCAAACTATCTCTTATCCTTCCCTCATCTTTCTGCCTTCTGCTTTCTGTTGTGGCTATTAAATGCCACATATTTCCATATGACCACAACTCAGGGATGTCAATTTCTATTCCCGCTATTTTGTTTTCTTCTTTTTTTTATTAATATTAACTCTTTCCTTTCAGCCCTTTCTTAATTCTTTCCCACCCTCCTCATAATTCTAGCCCTCTAAATCATTATATATATATTCCTCTATTTGGTTTCACAGTCCATTAGAGGTACTCCACTTTCTTTCCTATTACTCTACACTACCTACATGAGTTAAATATTCACTTCATTAAGTCTTATTTGGCCCTCCTTCTACTTTATCAATATTACTATTATCCTTCTTCCTTTCTGACATCTTTCAATTCTTCTGGCCCTAATCTTTTCCCTTCAAGGGAACACAGAAAGAAGCAAGGAAATAAAATAAGAAGAAAAAGTATCAAAGAGAAAACTTTACACACTTGCAGAACAACCAGCTAAATAAAACTCTAGAGCAGAGAGTGAAGCTAGTCAACTGAATAAATCCCTCAAGATAAAATGATGACTAGAGAGCTATAAACAATTACAAACCACACTGAGAAACAGGAAAACATGGACCAATCCAATGAACAAACTAAAACCCAGGAAGTGAAGCAGAACATTGAACAACTAATCAAAGCTTTCCAAACAAATATGGACCAACTGAAAGAAGTGAAGGAAGAGATTAAGACTCTAAAGAGAACACTGGGAAAACATACTGAAGAAATTGTAAACACTCCCAAAAAGATAATGGATATGATGGTGACCAATGGCACAATCCAAGAAATAAAAAAGACACTGGATGCACATAGCAGCAGATTTGAAGAGGCAGTAGAAAGAATTAGTGATGTGTAAGACAATACATCTGAAATCAAACAGATAGCAGAAAAAACAGACAAAAAAGATAGAAAAAATCCAGCAGGGACTCAGGGAATTAACCGACAACACAAAAATACTCAAACATATGCATTATGGGCATCCCAGAAGGAGAAGAGAAGGGAAAGGAAACAGAAGAAATGTTGAAGGAAATAATGGCTGAAAACTTCCCAATGCTATTGAGAGAGAAGGATGTGCAGTTCCAGGAAGCAAAGCGTACCCCATACAATATAAATCCCAACAGGCCAATTCCGAGACATATACTTGCCAAAATGACCAATGCTCAAGACAAAGAGAAAATATTCAAGGCAGCAAGAGAAAAGAGAACCATCATGTACAAGGGAAGCACAAAAAGATTAAGTGCTGATTTCTCAGCTGAAACCATGGGGGCAAGAAGACAGTGGTATGACAGTCAAATACTAAAAGAAAAAAAAATTCTAGCCACAAATTCTCTACCCAGCAAAACTGGCATTCAAAAATGATGGAGAGTTTGAAATATTCACAGATAAACAGAAATTAAGAGAGTATGTCAATAAGAAACCTACAATTCAAGAAATAATAAAGGAAGTTATATAAGTTAAAAGGAAAAAACAAAGGAGAGAGAGATGGAGGAGAGTTTAAAAGAAACTAACGGGACAAAAACAAAAACAAAACAACATACAACATACATTAACCAAAAGAAAAACGGCTGAAGTAAGAAATTCGTTACGAGTAATAACACTGAATCTTAATGGACTAAATTCACCTATCAAGAGACACAAATTGGCAGAATGGATAAGGAAATATAATCCATCTTTATGCTGTCTACAAGAAACCCACCATCGACCCAGGGATTTAAGGAGGCCTAAAGTGAATGGATGGAAAACCAAGACAGAACATCTAGACAAAGAATCACTAAAGAAACAGAGGCTCTCAACAATACATTAGAGGACTTGGACTTAATAGACATATACAGAACACTACAACCAAATACAGCAGGATTTACATTCTTCTCGAGTGCACATGGAACATACTCCAAGATAGGCCACAAGCCAGGTCACAGAACAACTCTCAGTGAATTCAGAAAGATTAAGATTATACAAAGTAATTTCTCTGACCACAATGGAATGTAATTGGAAATCCCTAAGGGCCAGAGAAACAGGTTAGGCACAAGGATATGGAAGTTAAACAACACACTCTTAGACAAACAGTGGGTCAAGGAGGAAATCTCAAAAGAAATCAGCAACCACCTTGAAACTACTGAAAATGACAACACAACATATCAAAACCTATGGGATGCAGTGAAAGCCATCCTGAGAGGGAAGTTCATAGCCATAAATTCATATATTAAAAAAGAAGAAAGAGCTAAAATTGAAGACCTAACTGCACACTTGGAGGAATTAGAAAAACAACAATAAACTAAACCAAAAGGAAGTAGAAAGAAGGAAATAACAAAGATTCGAGCAGAACTAAATGAAATAGAGAATAAGAAAGCACTAGAAACAATAAACAAAACCAAAAGCTGGTTCTTCGAGAATGTCAATAAAATTGACAAACCCTTAACCAGTCTAACAAAGAAAAAGAGAGAAAAGATTCAAATACACAAAATAAGGAATGAGCAAAGAGATATCACTCTGACCCCACAGAAATAAAGTGTATCATAAGAGGATACTTTAAAAAATTACATGCCAGTAAGAATGATAATTTAGAGAAAACTGACAAGTTTCTAGAAATGCACAAACAGCCTACATTGATGAAAGAAGAAATTGATGAACTCAACCATCCAATTACAAGTAAAGAGATAGACTCAGTCATCAAAAACATCTCAACTAAGAAGAGCTGAGGACTAGGAGGCTTCACAGCTGAATTCTACCAAACATTCTGGAAAGAGCTAACACCAATTCTCCAAGCAATCTGAGGAGGAAATCAAGAAAATACCATTTATAATAGTAACTAAAAGAATCAAATACGTAGGAATAAATTTAACTAAAGATGTAAAGGACTTATATATAGAAAACTACACAACACTGTTAAAGGAAATCAAAGAAGACTTAAATAAATGGAAAAATATTCCCTGTTCAGGGATAGGAAGACTAAACATCATGAAGATGTCTATCCTATCCAAACTAATCTACAAATTTAATGCAATATCAATAAAAATCAACACTGTATTTTTTTTAAGGAACTGGAAAAACTAACCACAAAATATATTTGGAGAGGTAAGAGGCCCCGAATTGCCAAAGACATAATGAAAAAGAAAAATGAATTTGGAGGTATCACATTACCTGACTTTAAAACATACTACAAAACTACAGTGATCAAAATCGCATGGTATCGGCACAAGGATAGAACTACTGACCAATGGAACAGAATTGAGAATTCTGATATAGATCCTCCCATATACCATAATCTGATATTCAACAAGGCCACCATGCCCACTCAGTTAGGAGAGAATGGCCTCTTTAACAAGTGGTGCATGGAGAAGTGGATATCCATATCCAAAAGAATGAGAGAAGAATACTGTCTCACACCTTATACAAAAATCAACTCCAGATGGACCAAAGATCTAAATATAAGAGCCAAAACCATAAAGAGCTTAGAAGATAATGTAGGGAAGCATCTACAGGACCTTGTAATAGAAAACGGTTTCTTGAACTTCACAGCAAATCACGAGCAGCCAGAGAAAAAATAGATAAATTGGATTTCATCAAATTAAAAAGTTCTGCACCTCAAAAGATGTTATTAATAAAATAAAAAGGCAGCCTACCCAATGGGAGAAAATATTTGGCAATCATATATCTGATTGGAGCCTATTATCCTGCACATATAAAGAAATCCTAAGCCTCAAAAATCAAAAGACAAACAACCCATTTAAAAAATGGGCAAGTGACCTGAAAAGACGCTTCTCCAAGGAAGAAACACAAATGGCTAAAAAGCACATGAAAAAATGCTTGACATTGCTAGCTTTTAGGGAAATGCAAATCAAAACCACAATGAGATACCATCTTACACCCATCAGAATGGCAGCTATTAAAAAAACAGCAGAATATAAGTGTTGGAGAGGATGTGGAGGAATAGGAACCCTCATCCACTGCAGGTGGGGCTGTGGAATGGTCCAGACACTGTGGAGGACAGTTTGGCGATTCCTCAGAAAACTAACAATAGATCTTCCATATGGTCCAGCAATTCCACTACTTGGTATATACACACAAGAACTGAAATCAAAGACACGAACAGATATATGCACACCAATGTTTATAGGGGCATTGTTCACAATAGCCAAAAGTTGGAATCAGCCCCGGTGTCCATCAACAGATTAATTGATAAGCAAAATGTGGTACATACATACAATGGAATATTACTCAGCTGTTAGAAGGAATAAAGTGCTAACACATGGAATAACATGGATGAATCTTGAAAACCTTATGTTGAGTGAAGCAAGCCAGGCATTGAAGGATGAACAGTTTATGACCTCAGTGATTTGAATTGAGGAAAGTTAACAGTTTCTGAGAACCACTGACTGAAAGATAGTCTAACAAGGGAGAGAGAGAGAAGGGTAGGTCACGAGCCATCACCCATATGGACATAATCTATGGTAAATTGAAAAAGTATAGTTACATATTGAAGGATAGGACAGGTGGGTAGATTAGGAAGGGCAGGTTAGAATACCCAGGGCATGTAACTATGAATCTTGTCATCCCATGAGCCAAGAAAGGGTAGAATCATATGCCCCAGGGGGTGGGGAGGAAAGAACAGAAAAGATTAAATTGGGTATTTTGTGGTTATGGGAAATATTCTTCATTGCTTTACAGTAATGGACACAGGACATGGTAAATATCATCAAAATTATTAAACTGTAGAGTCTAAATTGTAAACTATACTGTAAACCATTGAGAATTTTTAGTTGCTATATTTTACTATCTGTTTAACAGTTATAACAATGCTAACATCCATTTAAAAAATGGTTTTTAATATGGGGTGGGGAAAGGGGAGGAAGTTTGGGTATGTGGGAGTCTCTAGTATTCTGTGTGTGACTTTGCTGTGACCTAAAACTTCTTTGAAAATTAAATCAAAATTTGGGAGACACTGGGGAATGATAGGGGGAAGGGGTCATAGTACACTTTACATCCGATAATACAGCGATAAAAGGAAAAAATAATAATTTCTTTTAAAACAGGATTTTTTCCCCATTTTTTTGAATGTCCCAATCCACTAATTATATTTTATTTTTAGTTTAGTTTCTTTTTTTTTCTTCTCAGTTTCCTTCTACTTATCTCTTGCATTTAAGCTTATCATTATTATATGTTTTTCCTATTAATTGTATTTTGTTATCATATGGGCTTCATGTTCAAGGAAGGTTTAGATCACAGAAGGGTTACAAGGGGGGTTGCAGAGGATCAATGGTGGGGGTTGTCTGGGATGGGGGATTCATGGGAGTAAGTCCATCTGAATATACATGAAAGATATATAAAATTTTTCAAATGGTCAAGGGATGGGGCATGGTCATGGTGAATAGACAATTCCTAAATAAATGAGGGAATATGAATTCACAGCCCGGAGAGCTCTGCTAAATTCTCCAAGGGAGCAGCAACAGTGCCCTGAGTGCAGAGGCGGTGTCTGGCAAAAGAGGATGGCTCACTAATGTGTGCTTATTATTGAGGACTAGCCTTATGAGTCTTTGCTCTTCTAATTGAAACTTAGCCTACTGTTATGGGGTGCCTAAGTGTTTCCACCTGAAAGCTTCCTTGTTGCTCAAATGTGGCCTCTCTCTAAGCCAGATTCAGCATATGAATGCATTATGTTCCCCCCAAAATGGGACATGACTCCCGGGGATGAGCGTCCCTGGCATCGAGGGATTAATGCCCAGTGCCAACTGGCAACACGATTGCAAAAAGACCTTCAGTAAAAAGGGGAAAATGTAAAGAGAAATGAGTTCATGAGGCTAAGAGACTTCAAAGAGAGTTGGGCGGTCAATCCAGAGGTAATGCTTACGCATACCTCGGTAGGATCTCATAGGACACCAAAGTGGATATCACCCCACACAGAGGGACCCCTGAGAGCTCTGGAGACACCCATGTCCTATATAAGTGCGGATAGTCCCAGAGATTGATGCCTAATTAGTGGGCTCTTCATTGGAATCTGTGCTCATGAGAGTGACAGAGTTGGACTCAAATAAGTCCTCCCTGCACATGGTCCATCTGTCCCTTCTATTCAAACCTATATGTGATGCTGAAGTTGTTAAGTGTACTTCCAGAGACTGAAGCCACTGGCCTACCTATGCACCAGCTGTGCCTGGAATCTCGGTGGAGCTGCAACTCCTACCCTACAGCTAAATGGACTCATCCAAGTAACCTTACGAGGAGACTACAATGGGCAATGACCATCCCAGGGAATGGAGACGGCCTGTAGCTGCAGGCAGGATAATCACATCCACCATATCCATGGGATATAAGCCCTCTCTCACTTGGAGGTGGAGTGAACATCACCATCCCAGTCCCTTCAGGATTGGGGGAGGAGCTGTGGACTAGAGTGGACTTGGTGGTGTTCTGTTGTAGACATATTGTGATTCAAACAATGGAAGAAAGTAACAGTGATATGGAGCCAGTGGCCACTGGACATTTTTGAGGCAGAGAGAGGAGGAGCAGTTGAAATACAGGGGTTTTTTGGGACTTGGGTGTTGTCCCGAGTGGCGTTGCATTGACGGATGTAGGCCATTTTGCATCAGCATATACCATGCAGAACTGTGTGGGAGAGAGTGTGGTCAATGATGTGAACTGTGGTTTGTGCCCGGTGGCAAGGCCCCAGGATGTGTATATCCATTGCGGGTGTTGTGCCACCCTGATGAAGCATCGTGGTATGGGATATTGTTGGAGATGTGGGAGGTGGGGAACATCGGAATCCCTGTAATTTCTGAGTAATATTTAGGTAATCTAAGCACCTTTAAAAATATATATATATAATAACATTTATGTAAACAAATGCACATATATGCATATGTATTTATATGTCATTTTACAAATATTGGTATATATTGTGAAAATTTTGATTTTTACCTACAATAGAAAAAAAAATCTATGGCTGAAGTCTGTTAAACATGCAAAATATTTACAGTGTGTATTGTTACATTTAAAATATGAATATTGACTGATGACTATCTCAAATTGTTTACATTCATAGGGGTTCTCTCTATTTGAATAATCTCCAATTGTCTAAGGCCAGAAAAATTAAGGTTTTCCTATACATATGATATTATTGTTTCTGTCCAGCATGAAGTCTGTAATTTTGCCTGAGGACAGAAATACAGGTGAAAGATTTCCTACATAAACAACGTTCCTTCAGTTTTTCTACAGTGTGAGTTCTCTTATGGTGTTTAAGATTAGAAAACTGACTGCTTTTCACACATAAATGACACTTATAGTGTTTCTCTCCAATGTGAGTTCACTCATGTTATTGAAGATGGGAATATTGACTGAACGTTTTCCCGCATTCATGAAACTCATAGGGCTTCTCTCAAGTGGGAGTTGTCTCACGTCGTCTAAGATTAGAATAATTACTGAATGCTTTCCCACATTGATGATATTCACAGTTATCTCCAGTGTGAGTTCTTTAATGTTTTTTAATGGAAAAGGGATGAAAAAATCATTTTTCAAAAGTACTGCATTCATAGTATTTCTCTCCAGTGTGAGTTCTCTCATGTCATCGAAGATGGGAATGCTGACTGAAAGCTTCCCTGCACTGAAGACATTAATATAGTTTCTCTCCAGTGTGAATTCTCTCATGAGGTTTTAGGAAAGAGGATTTACTGAAGTCTTTCCCACAAAGATGACATTCATATGGTCTCCCTCTAGTGTGAGTTCTTTCATGTACTTTAAGATAAGCATATAGACTGAAGGCTTTCCCACATAGATTTCATTCATGGGGTTTCTCTCCAGTGTAAGTTCTGTCATGTTCTTTTAGGGAAGAGGAGTGACTGAAGGCTTTCCCACATAGATGACATTCATGGGGTTTCTCTCCACCGTGAGTTTTCTCATGTGTTTTAAGATAAGCATATTGACTGAAGGCTTTCAAACATAAATGACATTCATGGGGTTTCTATCCAGTGTGAGTTCTCTGATGTTTTATTAGGGAAGAGGATTTACTGAAGGCTTTCCCACATAGATAACATTCATGGGGTTTCTCTCCAGTGTGAGTTCTCTCATGTACTTTAAGATAAGCATATTGACTGAAGGCTTTCCCACATAGATGACATTCATGGGGTTTCTCTCCAGTGTGAATTCTCTCATGTTTTCTTAGGGAAGAGGATTTACTGAAGG
>JAQZBX010030838.1:0-19105 GCA_029593785.1 Cabassous unicinctus
TTTAAAAAAAAAAAAAAAAAGAGTGGTATGCTGAAGTCTCCAACTATTATTGTAGAGATGTCTACGTCTCACTTCAGTTATGACAGTGTTTGCCTCATGTATTTGGGGGGCACCTAAGTTAGGTACATATGTATTTATTATTGTTTTTACTTCCTGGTAAATTATCTCTTTTATTAATAGTAGTGACCTTCTTCATCTCTTTCATTTTATCTTATTTTTATTTTTTTAAAGATTTATTTATTTACTATATTTTTCTTTTTTTCCTTTTTATTTATCTTCGTCTTCCCCCAGATGGTTCTCTCGTCTGTTCATTGTTTGCTCGCCTTCTCCAGGAAGCACCAGGAACCAAACCTGGGACCTCCCACATGAGAGGGGAGTACCCAACAGACTAAGCCACATCTGCTCCTCATAGGATGCTTCCTCAGTTTAGTTTGTGACCTCTGCTTGTTGCGGCAGGGGGTGGAGTCTAGTTCATTGCTGCAGGGGAGAAGTCTACCTCATTGTGGCGAGGTAGCTTTTTTTCTAGCTCGCTGCTGAGGAAACAGCGTTCTAGCTCAAGGCAGTGGTTTAGTTTGTTGGGGCAGAAGGTGGCATCACTCCCTCCTTGCAGTGGGAGGTGGCATCTGCTCGTCTTCTTTAGGAGGCACCAGGACCCGAACCCAGGACCTCCCATGTGGTAGGTGGGTGCCCAAGTGGTTGAGCCACAGCCGTTTCCCATCTCTTGCATTTTAACTCTTTCTTTTTGCATTTAAAATTTAGTTTGTCCAATGTTAGTATCACTACTCCAGATATTTTTTTATTACTATTTGCATGGAATATCTTTTTCCAACCATTCACTTCCAGCCTGATTATGACCTTGTGTCTAAGGTGAGTCTCTTGTATCTTTTAACCCTTTCAGTAAAGGAAAATGGAGTTAATAATAGTATCTACCCTATTTGATGTTGGGGGAATAAATGAGTTAATATATGAGGTTGGAGGTATAAACAAGGGCAGGATCTTAGTATACCTATATGAAGTACATTAATCACATTAAGTAAAATCTTTCCTTAAAAATCCCTTTGTAACTGGGATTCTGTGCCTACATGTATTATTTAAATGGAATACTTGAAAGCCATCAATTATCTAATATCAAAAAGAATTGCCAGGGAGCAGATGTAGCTCAAGTGGTTGAGAGCCTGCTTCCCATGTACGAGGTCCTGGGTTTGATCCCTGGTACCTCCTAAAAACAAAGAAACAAACAAAAACAACTCTTATTGGGGTATGGATGTAGCTCAGTGGTTGAGTGCCTGCTTCCCATGTACAACGTCCTGGATTCAATCCTCACTACCTCTTTAAAAAATTTTTTTTGCCTTTTTGGTTGTTTCTTTATAGAGGCTGTTTCCATGTAGAAAATACCTAGCATGTAAGCTTCGAAACAAAATGCTTGAGGATACTATTGCTTTGCCAAATTTTAAATTAATACATAGAATAACAATTTTAACTAGATCATCAATATCCAATATTTTGATTCTTTAATCAAGACTGAGAATTGAAATAATTTTGACAAATAAATCTTTCTTTAAAAAATCTCTTCCTATACCAGTTGGTATAAGAATTTCAGGTAATTCTCAGGATAAGCTGAAACCCAATAAAATCAAACACATCCCATTAGTTTCAACTCCTAACAAGTCAGTATTTTTTTTTTAAATATAATGATGGAAATGATATTTACATCACTACTATTTTTTTGTGTCTTTCAATGCAAACACTGATTATGATTTTTTTTTTCCTAATCAAAAAGCGTATTTAGAATCCTTTGAGATTTTTAGTAGCTGGAACACAATGACCTTTGGAACATCTAGAGTGATATTTTAAAATCTGTGGCAGGGTTCTGTATCCCTGTTATTCCCCACCACTCCTAATTGCGATTTTTTTTTTTTTTACTTACATATTTCAAAGCTTAAACACAGACTTACAAAAAAGCAAAACGTGTAATACAAACACCCATATCCCTAGTCTACCTTTTAATCAATGAAATATTACCAGTATAGATACATAAACTAAGTTTTTACAATGTTTAATATAAACTAAATACTAAAATTTCTACATTATGAACCTATCTATATCTCTCTTTGACAATACTGCTGCAATTTAATCTAACTGTGGCCTTTGGGTTCTCTAGACCCACGATAGTGGTCTTATTCATACTTAGCTGGTGACAATTCACAAAAAGCACATTATAAACCAGAGGTCAAATTTTACTTATATCTAAACTTGTGCATAAACAGTTATGTTGTTCACTGCCCAACTACCTATAAACTAAAAGCTGGAAAATGACTAAACAGAGTAGTGGAGAAGTTTGGTATATTGTGGCATATCCATTTAACAAAATATATTTAGTAGATCCAAGATGGCAGAGTAGGAGTAGGGTACAGCAGGCTGCACTCCTCCTCCAGAAACTGAGGGAAGGTAGGCAGGTTTACCTGGCAGAAGGGAAGCCATAGGATCATGGAAGCAAGTGGAGAGGGCAGCTAGAGAGGGGGGACCCAGTTGGTGGGGGAGAGGGAACCATTGGAGATAGGGCAGGCAAGCCAGCACACAGCCAGCTCAAAGAAGGAAGCTAGGGATTTGGCTGGAAGACTAACACTCAGCCGGCTCTGAGAGTAAGGAAAGCCACTGGGCAACCAGGGGTGCATCCTGGTACCCAGCAGGCTCTTGAGGTGAGGGAGCTGCAGGGAAAACAGGTGTGGGGACCAGCACCCAGCCAGCTCAGGGGGAAACAGGAGCAGGGAGAAGGGGATATAGGGTGAGTAGACCAAATTTCAGCTGGTTCCAGGAAAAAGAAAGACATCAGCTGGCGGTGAAGCAGCTCCAGGGAGAGGGGAGAGGGAAGCTGATCAGGTGGGTTGTCACACCCACCTGCCCTGGGAGAGAGAGGAACTGGGTCGGTGAGGGGGTAGCTGACAGGCACTCAACAGCCCGGGTGAGAGGGGAGCTGGCAGAGGCAGCTGGTAAGCTGTCAGACACCCAGTTGACCTGAGGGAAAGGCGGATGGGGTTAAGGCAGCCAGCCAGCTGTCAGGTGCCCAAATGGCCCAGAAAAGGAGGAGCCAGAGAGCTACCCAGCGGGTTGTCAGGCACCCAACAGGCTCCCTGGGGAAGGGGGAGCAGCAGGACAAGCAGCCTGGTGACAGGGAACTTAGACTGAGTTTTTTTTTCCCTAGGATTTTTTATTTTTTCTATTCTTTTATTTATTTTTTCTCTACATCTGGGTACCTTAACTGCAGAGGTTGGGCCACAGGGTGATTGCTTGGTGAGCACTGGTAGCCTGAGACAGTTGTTAGTGGCCTGAGAGGAAGGCCAGATTTTTCTGTTTTGTTTTTTTTTCCTTTATTTCTTTTTTCCTTATTTTTTCCCTTTTTTTCTGCCTTCTTTTCTTTATTTTTTTTCTTTCTTTCATTTTTCCCTTTTCCTTTACTTTTTTTTTCATTCCACCTTCTCTTGTTTGGTCTTCATTTTCTTTCTTCTCATCTTTCCAGTCTTTTTTTTCCTGTTTCTTTTGTCTTCTTCTTCCACCTTTTTTATTCTTATTTCTTTTTATTTTTTATGATTTTTCACTCTAATTGCTTTTTTTTTCCCCATGGCTCTTTTATGGTTCCTTTTCCATCCCATTATTATTATTATTCTCTTCTTTTCTTTTTTATGCTTTTAATATTTTTTTGGAGGAACACAGACAATTAAAAGTATATAGAATAAGTAGAACCAAGTGCCAAAGAGGACCCTTAACACAAAACAAAATGAGATAAAACCCCAGAGTAGAACGAGAAGCTAACCAACTGAATAAGCCCATCAAGATAAACAGATGCCTAGACACTAACAAAATATATTTACCATGGTTACTTTTAGGTGTCATCTGCACTGGATCTTAGCAAGATCAGATAAGCGATATAATTTACAGAGAGTTTCCCTTCAGGCAATGGGTTGTCCTTCATATTGCCAGATAATCCATTTAACTAGATTTGTATGAACAACAATCACATATTGGTGGATATGGAGGATGTTAAAATTTGTTTCATAATTCAGTAGAACTATCCCTATTGAGTGTTCAGAGGTCAAGTACATCCCTCATACATGTGGCAGAAAGGGGAAAACTATAATGGATACATTTTTCACAATACTGGAATATGAGGTAGCCGGTAGGAGGGCAGGCCAGAGTGAGGTAGCTAAGTTAGGGGCTTGGTATGAGAGACTTGTCCTCAAGGCAAGATGACAGTGGGAACCTTGAAGTATAGTTAAAAGAGGTGTGCTAGGTTTCTTACAAAATTAAACAAATACCCACCCTATGACTCTAGTGTATAGAAAGCACTCACTGTGTGTTTAAAGAATAAATACATGAGGAATTATAATGCCTCACTCATAATGGAGCTATCAAAGGACATGGTCATTTTTTTTGGAAGAGCTGCTTTACTTTTCACTCCTCCCAAACAAAAAACCCAAAAGCACTCAGAAAAGACAAATTTTACTCACCACAGACCTATTTTTTTTTTTTTTTTTTTTAGAAAAAATTAAATCATTTAAATTGAGGAGGGTCACGCATACAAAACACTGAGAATAAATCCCTGGTAGATGTGCTTACCTACTCTTTCAGATGACAGATCAGAAATTAATATTATTAGTATTGCCAACTTGTTAAAATAGCATTTTAGGAAGTACTACTCTGCATTTGTGAGGCAACCAATATATCCGAATAGCAATACTGCTTTCCAGGGAGAAATTTATGATATTTGCAAAGTTACACATATGTACTGACAGACTAACTAAAATTAAGAAGGAAAATTTCAAGTTGGTGGGATCTGTTTTTTTATCTAGTGACTATTTCAGAGAACAAGAATAAAAAGGATAAGTTTTTGAACCTGACCTAGTCTTTAAGTTCCCCAGAACTAAACTGAAATAGGTATCACAGGCACATTATAAATTGCTCTGACAATGAATAAACAGCCCTTAAGGTTAAATCTCATACAAATTTTCCATGTATTATGGCTTCCTACTATCCCATAGTCACAATTTTACTCTAAAATTACTTTAAAAAATAAAATTCCTAAAAGAAGAGAACCCATTTGAGCTGGTAGAACAAATTTATACAACCAAAACAAATAATTCAAGAAGATGGTGAAATAAAGCAATTCATTTTTAAATAACAGGTGTTTTTGGTACTCTGTACCGAAACCATCTGGCCAAAGAATAAAGAAATACCTGAAAGTGCTTCATGAACTGTGGAATGCTATGTAAAATATGCTGGGGTATTGTCACTATTGTAAGTGCAAAGAGTGATATTACTCAAGTGTACAGTCTCTAGAAGAATACTTGAGCTTTATTATTCATTTAAGCAGAATCAGAGTCATGCAAGCTTTTCAATGCCTTCCTACTCTTTAAATTTACCAACTCTTCAACCTTTTAATTGCCTTAATTCCAAGCCATGTATGGTTAATATATTCAACAGTTATGTTAAATATGAGGCTGAAAGTGAGAAATGGGTGGCTGTGGTTTTTATAGTTTATAATTTTACTCAAGATTATGTGAAGGCAAGGACTATTTGTTTTCTCTTTGAATCTTCTGTACTCAACACAGAACATAGTACATACTGTGTATGCCTAGCAAATGCTGAATAAATAAAAGTTTCCTGGTTAAAAATCAGGAACCAAAAATGCCTCATATGCAATTTTTAAAGATTTACAACATTCTAGAAGGAAAAAAAAATTATAAAATCTACATACATCTGAATAAAAACTTTGTATTATAATGGTGAAAGAAAATAATTTTTTAAAAAGAAAAAGCTGCTCTCAAATATCACTTCTGCAGTACAAAATAGAAGGCAGCAGAGAGTAAGAGTTAATTTGTACAGAATTTCTGTTTGGGTTGATTGTAAAGTTTTTGGAAAAGGTGTTGAAGGTAGCACAACACTGTGAGTATAATTAACAGCACAGAATTATATTTGTGAATATGGTAAAAAGGAGAAATTTTAGGTCATAGAAATGGTACTAGAATATACATTAAAGGTAAAACATAGGACTGTACAATACAGTGAACCCTACTATAAATGGTGGACTGTAGTTAATAGTACAATTATAAAAACATTCTTAAATGAATTATAACAAATGTACCAAACTAATGCAAGGTGTTAATAATAGGGTGGTTTATGTGAAAAACAAAACAAACAAAAAAAAAACCACACACCCTAATATAAACTATGGACTATAGTTAATAGTACAATTATAATATTCTTTCATCAGTTGTAACAAAGGTACCACATTAATGCAAAGTGTTAATAATGGGGGAGTATATGGGAATGCTGTATTTTTTACATGAATTTTCTATAAAGCTACAACTTCTCTAATTAAAAAAAAATTTTTTTTTAAAGAGCACTGTCTTTAGAATTCCTCATTTAAAAAGTATTTATGGGGAAGCAGATGTGGCTCAAGTGATTGGGCATCCATCTACCATGTGGAAGGACCTGGGTTCGATCCCCAGGACCTCCTGGTAAAATTTTTAAAAAGGCAAGCAGGTGAGCTGGGCATGCGGCAAGCCACGTAGCAAGATGATGACACAACAAAAGAGAGACGCAGGGGAGAGCCAAGGTGAGACATGCCAGAAACCAGGAACTGAGGTGGCGCAAGTGACAGGATGCCCCTCTCCCATATCGGAGGTCCCCAGGATCAAATCCTGGTGAAGCCAGGAGGAGAAAAATGAGAAGAGAAGGCAAGAAACAGACAGAAGATCATCCAGCGAACGGACACAGACAGCAAGCAGGGGGTGGGGAGAAATCATAGAACTGTACACTGAAAAAAATTTAAAAAGTCAATTAAAAAAATAAAATAAAATAAAATAAATATATGTAAACCCCACAGGGCCATAATCAGTTGTATTTCACTAGACAAAACTCATCTGTATTTCCACAGATAAGCATCATTTGCATTGTTCTATGTTTTCTGTAACTTACAGAGATGTAAAATAGCTCAAAGGTAATGGGAGGTGCAGATCCCTACGCTGAACTGGGACCCCAGTCATCTTTTTTTTCCCACTCCTTTCAATGTCTTTCAACCTCACAGTGATTCTGATGTGCTATAGGACTGATGACCCTACCCTAGACCTTTGTATTTACCTCTGAATTAACTTCTTTAAAAATAAATTCCATCGTGTATTTCCAAACCTGAATATGTATAACAAAAATTGAGAGAAAAAAAATGCCTTTTTATCCAGAAATAAACTGTAAACTAAAAATAACTTACTTTCTTTACAATCATTCACTCCAATGTAAATTTTCAAAAATAAAACTGAAGACCTGTTTAGCCTTTATATTTTACCTACAGCATGAATTCATTTATAAAGAAACTAAATTAATGAAGCTTAGGTTTGAAGTAAGTCTCAAGAATCTCAAGAACTGAAATACGGGCTAAACAATTTAAATAAAACAAAATAATGCAAAATTATTTCCCAGCCACCCACAAGAATGAACACACAATTTGCACACACTGCCAGTCTGCTCTAAGCATGTACAACTAAAGTTAAAATAACACTTTCCAGAACACTCCCTTATTACTTTATCAACAGATATTTTTATCCTAAAACAAGAAGGAAAGAAAGAATAAAAGAAGGAAACAAAAAAAAATGTACAAAATCGCAACAGACCAGAGGCCCCACATTCATTTCTATATACATCCCAAGGCCCTTGTACGTCAGTATCCCAAGGCGTAAAACATGAATGTAAAGCAAGTGAGGTGTGGATTAATGTATATAAAACCATTTGACAAAATGGTTCTGTTCAGTTTCAGTAAAACAGTAGAAGTTATCCTCCTTTAATATTGTTTTTCCAACTAAGAATGAAGAAATAGAATCAAAGAAAAAAATTGTGATCACTTCTAGCACAGGTTTTATAACATTCTATTCATAAGTTTTAGAAACAAAAATAGAAATAGAGAAAAGCTTAAAGCATTGAGAGTCCACTAACCTTAACCCATTGAACAGTTGCTTAGATTTATCCAGAAGATAACAAAAATCTGTAACTGTTTTCCTCTCTCCCTGTGGGATGTCATCTTCAGCACCTCCAGAGGACATGATTTCTTGAAGAGCAAATTCAGTCCTATAAGAAAGCAAATAAAGAGAAACAGACTTAGTTATATCATCTAATACCATTTTTTTCAATAGAGATCCAGATTACTTCTGAATATAACCAAATCATTAAAGTAATATAAGTATAAAATGCTGTGGGAAAATAGGCAATCTCATATTGTTGGTGGGGAATAAAAATTAGTACAACCATATTGGAAAGCAGGTTATATAAAATGCTTTCATCCAATAAGTATTTTTTGAATGCCTATTATGTTTCAAGTATTGCTCTACATGGTTAAGAATCTAAAAATGTGATTCCTTTGGCCCATTATCCATCTGATCCATTCTGGAAATCAGTCTTGGGAAAATGGTCCTACAAATGGAAAGCACCTTATACATAAAGATACTTATATCATAATATTTTAAAAATGGAAAACAACCTAAAGACCCCAAAGAGGGAAATAGGTAAGTACTTCTTAGAACATTAACTATGCACTCTACCCTATCACTAACTACAATTATATTTAAGATGATGAGGCAATAATTTGGGAACACTTAAGTAAAAACAGGATGTAAGAAGGCATACACAGAGGTATACATTAAAAATATACTTTACTGAGTCCAACCTATCTCCACATGTAATCGAATATATTATCCATTTAAAAGAAAGCACATTACTGGACAGTATGAACCTATGATAACAACAAATTCATTATTATCTGCACACAGACAGAAGTCTCTGGGACAACACGGAGAAATTAGGTCCTATGTAGGGGTGAAAAAATAGGCAAAGGCCAGACACCAGAGATGGGAGTTAGGGTGTGGTACAGTTACTTGGTGAATATTTTTCTCTCCAACATTGTCTTGAACAGATGATTATAGATGCAAGACAGGAAAACTGTCAGCAAGCTTACAGCTGCAGAGAATCATAAGGGTAGCAATGGAGCCAGCTGGTGGGAGAGTAGCTTATGACATGCATGGATGGCATAGGGTGGTCCCTGAATGTTTGCATGATCCTTCTTCCCACCACTGCTTTCTACACCCCATCAGCTAGGTAATTTTAATGGAGGGAAACATCTTGAAAAGTACTGTGCCTGGGAAGGGGTTTCACAGTATAATATAAAGACTCCAGACCCTAAATCATCTCGATACACGCCTCTCCCCCACCAAATCCCTACCCCATGCAGAACAGACACAGCAGAAGAGACACAACCAGGGCCTGTGCTGTAGCTTTCCCCAACTCACTTCATATATCTCATATATCTCATATGGGTGGCTAATATCTCTAGAGTATATGAGTTCATATGGGGGAAAAAAAAGAATAGTTTAAAATAAACAAATTCAATAAGGAAGGATATTAGAAATAAAGCAGAAAGAAAATGTCATATGAAGTAAATAAAAATACTGGTATGAAAAAATACTGGTGTGAAAAAAATGTAATCACTGAAATAAAGAACCTAATGGATGAACCAAAGAGCAGAAAGGATGCAGTTGAACAAATTAATAGGCTAGAATATCAAGTTTAAGGTACTCTACCAAAAGATATTGGAAAGAAATAGAGAGATGAAATACATAAAAGAAAATTTAGGCAATATGGAGTAGAGAAATGAGGGAATTCAATATCCGCTTAATAGTATACACAGAGGAAGAGAAAAAAATAAAAGGAGGTGTAGAAACATTTACAGAAATAATGATTCTAAATTTCTCAGAATTATAAAAAATAAGAACTCAAACTGAAAGGGTTCAAAGAATGTCAAAAAAGATAGAGAAAAAAATTCTACAGCAAGAGACGTTAAAGTGAATTCCAGAGACAGCTCCCTCTCTTTCCTGAAAAATTCATTCCTATGGCCATTAGATGGGGCAGAGCAAGGGAGGTATCCACACATGGGGATAGACCCACATGGGGAATCAGAGTACAAGTTGTGTGAGCAGAACATCCACACAGAGGGCCAACTTGCATGGAATGTTGGAGCCCAAGTGTGGTGAGGAGGGCATCCATGAGGCATGAGAACAACCAGGTGAGTGAGAGCCTAAGCAAATTGAGAACATGCCCACAATGGAGAGTTCAGAGGCAGAAAGGGGAAATTTGTATATACAGGGGGATTAAGGACAATGGGACCCAGAGTTCTCACTTTCAGAGAAGGGAGATACAGTATGGAAAGGGAGAAGCTTACACCAAAGTTGACAGCAGCGTTATTCACAACAGTCAAAAAGGTGGAAGCAACCCAAGTGTGGTGGGTTGAATTCTGTGTGCCAATTTGGACATGTCCTTGGTCTTGGTCTGCATTCTGGTGGGTGTGGACTCATTGTAAATAAGATTGCTTTAAGATGTTACTTCAATTAAGGTGTGGCTCAACTAAATCAGGTTGAGCTTTAATCTACATTACTGGAGTCCTTTAAAAGCAGAGTGAAAGAGAGAAGCCACAGGGAACTATCAGACGCTGGAAGTCAACAGAACCTAAAAGAGAAAGGAGAAGACACCACCATGTGATAGAAAAGCCAAGGACCAAGGATTGCAGGCAGCCAACTACAGAATTCACAGTCTTCAGGAAGAAAGCACCGCCTGGTTGACATCTTGATTTTGGACTTCTCCTAGCCTCAAAACTGTGAGCCAATAAATCCCTAATGTTTAAGCAAACCCATTGTGTGGTATTTGTTTTAGCAGCTAGGAAACTAAAACACCAAGTTTCTATCAACAGATGAATGGATAAACAAAATGCGGTATATATGTACAATGGGATACTATTTGGCAATTGAATGAAGTTATGAAGTTATACTACATGGATGAACCTTGAAGATATATTGAGTAAAGTAAGTCAGATCCAAAGGAGAGATATTATATGATTCTACTTATATGAAATAGCTAGAACATGGAAATTCATCGACCTAAGAGAGCAGATTACAGGTTGCCAGGGGCTAGGTGGGGGGAATAGGGAGTTAATGCTTAATGGGTACAGAGCTTCTGTTTGGGGTGATAAAAAAGTTTTGGTAATGGATGGTGGTGATGGCAGCACAATATTGTGAATATAATTAACATCACTGAATTGTACACTTGAAATTGGTTAAAATAAGAAATTTTGCATTATATATATGATACCATAATAAAAATTTAAAAAAAAAAAAGGACCTAGGATACAGCCTGAAGGAGCTCTCAGTGGACAAACCGGGGATAAGTTCAGCATCAAAATAAATAACGATAGTAACAGATTATAACCTACTGAATAAAATAAGAAATCAAAGGCAACACAAATAAACAAATAGATGAATAAATGAAAAATTTGATGAAGAATGGGATCGTTTCAGAGTACTTCTCCACAAAATATTCATTAATTCCAAAAGGAAAAAGCAACTTCACAGTAGTGAAACCTTATAGATACCACCTTGATCAAGTGATCAAGGGAACATCACTAGTAACAAGACAAATGAAAGTTCTGTAACACTTAATAGGATGTAATGAGATGTAATATTCCTGCCAAAGATCCATAAACTGAACCTAATCATGAGGAAACAGACAATACAAATTTGAAGACATTCTACAAAATACCTGGCCTGTAATATTCAAAAGTGCCCAGCACTTTCCTTCAAAGTCAAGGAAAGACTGAGGTGTGATAGGTGATCTGAACTAGATCCTTCTACTGTAAAGGATGTTATTGGGACAACTGATAATTAAAGCATGAATAGTCTGAAGACTAGATGGTAGGAATGTATCAATGTTAAAATGATATAGTGTTAAATGTTAACAATAATAGACAAAATGCAAACTTAATATAAGAAAATTAGCACATTAAAAATATACTAATTACTCAGGGAGCGGATGTGACTCAAGCAGTTGAGATCCTGCCTCCTACATGGGAGGTCCTGGGTTCAGTTCCTGGTGCCTCCAAAAGAAGACGAGCAAGACAGCAAGCTGATGCAACAGGCTGGCGTGGTGAGCTGATACAATGAGATGACACAATGAGGAGACACAATGAGAGACACAACAAGCAGAGAGCGGATGCAGCTCAAGCAATTGGGCACCTCCCTCCCACTTGGGAGGTTCCAGGTTCGGCTCCCAATGCCTCCTAAAAGAAGACAAGCACACAACGAACAGACAGAGAGGAGACAGTGAGCACAAACAATGGGGGGACAGGGGGAGAAATAAATAAATAAAATTTTTAAAAATATACCAATTACTGTTGGTGGGTCTGGGAATCCGGGTGGGGGTATAATGGTGTTCTCTTGCATGGGCTTTGTATTATTTTTGCAACTGTCCTATAAGTTTGAAATTATTTTTTAAGTTAAATATATATATATATGTTAACTATATATAATAAATACATACACACTAGGTACCTCAGTTGAGTATGCACTGAAACCAGCATATTCTCATATTTACTGGAGGTAGTGTAAGTTAGTTCAGACCTGTGAGTTTGATTGTACGAATAAAGGAACATGAAATGATCATTTTATTAACCAAACAAATACATTTCTGGAAATTTATCCTAAGGAAGATGCTAACTATTATTACTGACAAATTACTCATAACATAGAATGTTATAGGGTACTGGGTGAAGAACTGCTAGCCTCCTGGATAGCCTTAAAATGGCATCTGACATCCTTGAAAATATGTCTATCCAGTCTCACCTACCACTTGCACTCAAATTTCCAATCTTCAACTATATTGAAATGCAAAGGTGCAAGTCCTTGAATAAATCCTACTTTTATATGGCCCCATGATTTTATACATTATTCCCTTTGCCTATGTTGTTCACCTGGAAAATTTATCTTCATAGTTCAAGATACAATTCAGATAAAACCTTCATTAAAACCTTCCTTGAAAATCTAATCTCTCCCTGGCACCTACAACATCACTAGCCATTAGGGAAATGCCAATTAAAACCACAATGAATTAACACTTCAAACCCACTAGACTAGCAATTATGCCAGGAGTGCTGGCAAGCATGCAGAGAAATAGGAAACTTAGTAGAATATGGGTGGGAATGAAAAATGGGACAGTTGCTGTGGACAACAGTTTGACGGTTCTGCAAAAGTTAAACACAGAACTACCATATAACCTGGCAATCTCACTTTTAGTATATATATCCCAAAAAATTGAAAGCAGGGACTCAAACAGATACATGTATACTAATATTCATAGCAGCATTATTCACAATAGCCAAAAGGTAGAAGCAACTCAAATATCTACCAAGAGATGAATAGATAAACAAAACATGGTATGGAACATTACCAACAGAATATTACTCCGCCTTAAAAAGGAATGACTGCCACTACATGGATAACTTTGAAGACATCAAATTGAATGAATAAATCAGACACAAAAGGATAGATATATGGTTTCAATTACATGAAATAGCTAGAACATGCAAATTCACTGAGACAGAAAGGAGAGTAGAGGTTCCCAGGAGCTGGGGGCGGGGGGGATGGGGAGTTATTGCATAATGGGTGTAGGGTTCCTGTCTGGGTGATGGGAAAGATCTTTTAATGGATGGTGGTCAGGGTACCACAACATTGTGAATGTGACTAACCCCACTAAATGGTATGCTTGGGAGGGTTCAATGGGAAAGTTAATGTTGTATGTTTCCACAATTACAAATTTTTAAAAAGGGTGACAAAAGAGACAATGGCAGGAGCAGATGTGGCTCAAGTGGTTGAACGCCTGCTTCCCACATGGGAGGTCCTGGGTTCAGTCCCCGGTGCCTCCTAAAAAAACAAAAAAACAACAAGTAAACATACAAAAAAACCAACTCGGGGGGCCGATGTGGCTCAGTGATTGAGCGCCAGCTTCCCACATGAGGTCCCAGGTTTAATCCCCAGCCCCAGTACTGAAAGAAAAAAAAAAAAAGAGAGAGAGAGAGAGACAATAGGAATTAAATGCAGTATATGCTTCTGGACTGGATATAAGAACTGAGGAGAAAAGGACCAAAAGGATTTTATTGGGACATTTGAAAAAAATGGAATTTAGGCTTTAAGCTTTATATCAATGTTAAAGTTCTTGAACTTCATAACTATACCCAAGATGGTTACATAAGTGAATATTCCTGTTCTTAGGAAATGCACATGGAAGTGTTATGTGTTCAAGCAGCATTGTGTATACAACCTGTTCTCAAATATTTAGAAAACTGATGGATTGATGGATAGACAAATAAATAGATGGATAGATGATAAAAGAAAGAAAAAGAAACAGAGGAAGGAAGGGAGGGAGGGCAGAAGGGAGGGGAAGGGGAAGGGGAAGAGAAGAGGGAAGGAGGAAGGAAGGAAGAAAAAGAGAGAGAGAAACAGCAAATGTGGTAAAATGTTATCACTGGTGGATCTGGTTATCTGGTGAGGGGTATGACAGAGTTCTTTGTAAGGGCTATGCATTATTTTTTTTGCAACTGTCCAGTAAGTTTGAAACTATATCAAAATAAAAAGTTGAAGAGAAAAGACATTTACAAGAATGTTCATAGTGGCGCAATAATTGCCAAAATCTGAAAGCTACCAAATAGCCACCAAAATTAAATAGATAAATAAGTAAAATACTATAGCGTAATTTAAATGAGTGCACTACAACTACCTGTAACAGCATGGATGAGCCTAATATGATATTGAATGAAAGAAAGTAAATGGAAAATAACATGTACAACATAATTCATAAAGTTCAAAACAGAAAAAAACAAATTATGATATTTGATAGATCGTTCAGGCAAGTGGTTACTTTTAGGGAGGAGGTGGGAACTAATTAAGACGGAAGCTAACAATATTGTATTTCTTGACCTGGGGTTAACATTGTAAAAATTCATTCCACTATACATTTATTATTTGTGTACTTTTCTGGCTGTGTTATACTAGAAAAACAAGAGACTTGAAAAAAGGGAAGGAAGGTAAGAAAGAAGGAAGAGAGAGAAGAAAAACACCAGACAGATGGTTTTACAGGTGAATTTCACCAAACATTTTAAAACAATAGTGAAAATAAATCCCCCCTCCTGACACTCATTTAAATAACCTTGAAAATAACAAGTGTTGGAGAGAATGCAGAGAAATAGGAACATTCATTCATTGTTGGTGGCAATGTAAAATGGTACAGCCATTTTACAAACTGTAGAAGACAGTTTGACAGTTCCTCAGAAGCTAGTGGAAAACAACCATTTGACCAGGGAATCCCATGACAAGGGAATGCCCAAAATAACTGAAAGCAGGGACCTAAACAGACATTTACACACCAATGTTCACAGAGGCATTATTCACAATTGCCCAAAGATGGAAGCAATGCAAGTGCCCCTCAACTGGTGAATTAATAAATAAAATGTGGTATATACCTACAATGATATATAACTCAGCCATAAAAAGAAATGAAGTCCTGATACATGTGACAACATGGATGAACCTTGAAGACATGTTGAGTGAAATAAGTCAGACCCAAAAGGAAATATTGTGTGATCTCACTGAATTGAAATAGAATAAGCAAACTAAAAGAGTCTGAATCTAGAATATAGGCTATCAGGGGATGGGGTAAGGATAGGGAATGGGAAGTTAAGGCTTAAAATGTACAGGGGTCCTATTTGGAATGCTGGAAATATTTTGGTAATGGATGGTAGTGATGATAGCACAACATTGTGAATGAAATTAACAGCACTTAAATATGTAACTGAATATAATTAAAAGGGATTTGTTAGATTGTATATATGGTAACAATAAAATTCTTTTTTAAAAATTCATTAAACTACACTACACAAACAGTGCACCCTAAAAACCATAGACTATAGTAGTACAATTATTAAAATGTACTATCATCAATTGTAACAAATGTCTCACACCAATGCAAAGTGTCAATAATAAATAATAGGGTGGTATATGGGAATCCTGTATTTTACACATAATTGTTCTAAAGACCCACAACTTCTCTAATAAAGTAAAAAATGGGAAATGGATGTGGCTCAAGTGGTTGGGCATCCGTCTACCATATGGGAGGACCCAGGTTTGATCCCCGGGACTTCCTGGTAAAAAAAAAAAAGGGCAAGCAGGCGAACCGGGCCTGTGCAGCAAGCCATGCAGCAAGATTATGACGTAACAAAAAGAGAGGCGCAGAGGAGAGTCAAGGCGGGTTGCACCAGAAACCAGGAACTGATGTGGTGCAAGTGACAGGGTGCCTCCCTCCCACATCAGAGGTCCTTAGGATCAAATCCCGGTGAAGCCTGGCGGAGAAAAATGAGAAGAGAAGGCAAGAAACAGACACAGAAGATCACCCAGCATATGGACACAGACAGCAAGCGGGGGGAATTCATAGAACTGTACACCAAAAAGAAAAAGAAAAAAGTAACCTTGATACAATAACCTTGAAGTAAAATCATAGAAGGGCAATTTAAAAAGAAAAAGGAAAATCACAGGCCAAAGTCTTTAATATATAAACAGTTCTTAGGGCCTCAAATGCTTGTAAAATTAATAGATTATGGATAATTGAAATTTTAACATCATGTAACAAATACAATATCAAATGAGGAGTTTAATTAAATGGGGAAATTAAATGGAGAATTAATACTGATGAAATATCTATATGCATATATTAATTATGGGGAGAAATATATATGAAAATCTATTAAAAAGGTCAGTTCAATACACAGTTATGGGAAGCACAAGGTTAAATATACACAAGGGTAAGAATAAAAATAAGAGACAAAAAAAGGGTATATATGATAAAGTCCTAACACATTATAAAAATGGGCAAAGAAGCAAAACAGAGTAATGAGTAGGCAGGCTTGTTCTGCTAAATACAGAGGATTTGGTAAATTATTGACCTGCTTGTTGACAATTTCTTTTTATAGGAAGTCTTTTGACAAAGCAATGGCAGAAACTGCTACTCGGGATTTAATTCTGAGTAAGTGGTTGGCAATATGAAAGTCTAAAGAAAAGCTTAAGAGAAACAAGAGAAAACAATTTAAGTCTATATTTCATTATACAAGGTAACACTAAGCAGAGTCACAATGTCAGTGGAAAGAGCTCTGGACTAGGACAGAAGCCTTGGTATTCCTATTCCTAACGTTTATCACTTATGTGACGGTATACAAAAAACTGTAGCTAACACTCTTAAGTCCCCGGTTTCTAATTCACAAGAAAAAAAACCCAACAATTTACACCTGTGCTGCCTACCGCAGTTGACTGTTGTGAAGTTAAATGAGATTATTAAATGTGAAAGGAATTTGAAAACACTACATAACGTTTAATATCACTATACCATGTTGCAGGTAGAATAATGGAGTATGCTGCATTGATATTTCAAAAATATTCGGAATGACTGTGATTATACTCAAAAGGGAAATAGGCTGAGAAAAGAATGCAAGTACAAAAGAAACAAAATCAAAATCAAATAAATTTATTCTGACAGAGAAGGCATTTATAGAAATCACATGCTAAGAAAGAGATCATTCTCTTATGTACTTAAGATTATAAAAAGGATAGGTAATGAGATGGAATGGCTGTATAATTAACAATGAACATAAAATAGTATTACACATAGGTTTTCTCAGCTGAAAAAATGGAATATGAATAAAGAGCTACCTCATAGGGCTGTTGGGCAATAAAATGAACTAATGGATATGAAACTGCCCTACAAATTATGATAAACTCTAAAATTGTTAGTTATAAAATTGTTATAGATTGTATGGAGTGTGAATATATCTAAATAAAACTGCTAAAAATTGTTATAAATGCACTCAAAAACAATATAATTGAAAAATACCAAGTACAAAAAAAATGTTGAATGTGTATGTGTATGGGGAGGGGGAAGTTGAAGGTGATGATGATGACTTTGCCATATTCAGTGCAAAAGGAACAAGGAACTTGGGGCAGATAGGTACTCATGTAATAGGAACAAATGACAGAACAAATGACAGGGGAAAACGAGTGCTGTGTTAGAGAGGATGAGAACTACACTTACTCCATTCTGTATTTTCTCTAGTTCAGTGATAGCAGAATGCATAAATTGGTATTAAGGAAACTGAGGTGGGATCAGCTGCGGTGTTTAGGGAAAAGGAACAAATCACTTTTCCTACTTAGGGCATGCATGTGTGCATTTATCTGTTTCAATGCCAGTGCCAGAAAGGAAAACTAAAGAAGAGGGCAAGAGACAGAGAGGGTAAAGAAAAGATTCATAGTACTCAGAAAAGAGGTAGCTATATTACAATTTTCTTCTTTCACTTAACTCACTGTATTAAGATGATCTCCTTTTGATATATAAAAATATCAATCAAGCAAAGGAAGAAAGCTTTATTACATATTGAGAGTATAAATAGAGAAATAAAATAGAAAAGAAGAGAAAAATGCAGAAAACAGCTTTGAAAATATATTTCTATGACTATTTTTAGGCAGCAACAAGACACTTATAAAATAAGAATTAAAAAGTAAATGCAGGTGCTAATATTCTCGCTGTGATTATCAGGGTAGGCTAAACATTTGCTATATTAGAAACCATGCATGTGTCCCCAGACCTAGTTTTTCTCCCTAGGTCTGGTTTTTAGAATGGTGGTGATAAACTAAGCCTGATTTATTATATGACCATCCTGTATGGGAAATGACTGTAACTCTAGGTATCTTTGGTCAACCTTAAGAGATAGAGCAGGGGGACAGATGTGGCTCAAATGGTTGGGCTTCCATCTCCCATATGGAGGGACCTGTGTTCGATTCCCAGGACCTCCTGGTAAAAATTTAAAAAAAGAAACATACAGAAGGCACGCGGGCCACCAGGCCCCATGAGCAGGTGTGCCGTAAGGCCCCGCAAGCGGGTGAGCCCCCCAGGCCTCGTGCGTCAGTGCGCTGCCAGGCCCCGCGAGTGGGTGAGGCCATCAGACCCCATGTGTGGGTGTGCCACAAGGCCCCACGAGCGGGTGTGCCCCCCAGGCCCTGCAAGTGGGTGCGCCATCAGGTCCTGTGTGCAGGTGCGCCGTCAGGCCCCGAGAGCCACACAGCAAGGTGATGACGTAACAGGAGAGTGACACAAGGGAGAGTGAAGGCGAAACGCGCCGACAAACCAGGAACTAAGGTGGCACAGG